>RJWH01002080.1:0-270846 GCA_004363575.1 Solenodon paradoxus | reverse complement strand
ACACACACACACACACACACACACACACACACACACACACACACACACACACACACACACTGGCCCTGAGCTGAAGCTCTGCACAACAGCCTTGGTTTCAGTTATTTCCTGTGCCACAAGAACAATCCTTAGAGTAGCTCTTCCTTTAGCCAAAGACCTGGAATAAGAACTCAGGTGGATCAGAATCACCAGCAAGCCTTGGCTTAAGCGAGAAATAAACGCAATACTAAGGTTTGTTGCATAAGCCATCAGATTTGGGGATCGTTTGTTACTTCAGCAAAGCTGACTGATAGAATGGCAGCAAAACACTATCTCCTGGGACTGGTGCAGGGCTTGTCTATTTGAAGATCATCAAGAAATACCTATATGAAGATATTTCTATAACAGCAGAGAGGAATCACTTCAATTTCAACTGTCCTAAAAAGCAGTCAATCCCAATATCATAGATACATACAGAAATCTACTTCCTGGATATTTTTACTGAATAAAAAAGATACATAAGAATAGAAGCCTCATTGTGTTCTTTGGAACTCCCACTTCTGTGTTGGAGGCATCAGGCTTTGTCTCTGTGGGAAATGAAAAGTTCTGAATTTTCAGGACATGTAGTTATCAGCATGACTTGGTTAATTGAGTACTTTGTTTCTTTTCATCCCTGTAAAATACTCTAGCATTTCCTTGGTAACTTATTCTCCAGTGTTTCTAACCTACTTGATTATAGTACTTAGAGTAATTGACTTAAATTATTCATTCACTTTGATCTACTTCTGGAAATCAGTCCCTAAAGAAAACACTTTTTACAGAAGAATATTCGCAGCAGCATCATTTATATTTAGAAGTACGAAAGTTAAATATACCACTAAAGTAACTGTGATATATCAAGTCAGTAGATTCTCAAGTGACAATAGATAAAATATTAAAGAAAAAAGGAGAATAAAAAACTGTATGTATACAGATTACAAATATGTAAAATGCAGTGCTAGACCCAGGGGAAAAATTTGTCAGGAAATATATTAAAAATTAATAATACTGAGAAGATGTACTTCCTTCTTATCTTTCTACATGGTATACTTTTATTTAAAGGAAAGGTGCAGGCAAGAATGAAGGTGAGTAGGCAGGCAGGCAGGAAGAAGCATTTTTATTTATTTAATTTAGTTGTTCGTTTTGGTTGTTCCCTGGCATGGACATGAACCCAGATCCTTGGAATGTAGGTGGACTGAGCCCGGAAACACCACTTCTTCCTCTCTCTTCCTGTCTGTCTGCCTAATTGCCTTTATTTCTGTCTATTTCCTTCCTCTAGAAAAAAGTAATAGAAAAAATTAGCAACTTTGACTTACTAAGGTACTGACACAAAAATTCTGGTCTAAATGTAACAATGGGAATTCTGGCTCATTAATCTTATTATTTAAAGTCAATGGGTTTGAGACACAGATTTATTTGCATTACTAAACTATAAGAACTGAGCACAGATATTACCTACTGGCATGTTAAGAGAAAGAATATGAGTTTCCCACAAGCAAGTTTCCCACAGGCTTTCCTTTCATACATTACTCCAAAACTGTCAGATGGCAAAAAAGGATTCACTATGTTTTTGGCTGAATCTTACTAATTTCAGTTTCTGTGACCTACACACTCTGCTATTTTGGAGGATTGACATTTCTGAGTAAGAGAGTAGAATTAGATAAAACAGAAAGAGCATAAAAAAAATTATTCATCCACTGAGTTAGGCAACTGGTTTTCTAAGCAGGACAATAATTTTAAATGATTTGAAGAATATTTCTCTACTGTAGAGTCACTATGTTATAACTTAGGAAAATCACACTAGAGATTGATCCTAAAGCCTTTGCCTAGAGGATTTAATCCCTGAAAATTCTGGAACTTTAAATTACATTGATATCTCATTTTAGATTTGTAAATGCTATAATTTGTCTATAAAATATAGATCTGTCTTTTTATAAATAGAGCATTGATCTACTCCTCAAATCAGTGAATAAGCTGAAAGCATCGCTAGTAACACCATCTCAAGAGATAAACACTAGTGTTTACAAATCCATTAGCTTTCATGTTAAAAATAGAGAAAGTAAAGAAACTAAACAGAATTTGCTGTAGTGTTAAATGAACACAATTACCTTTCTGAGTAGACACAAATGGGAGGCTCACCTGAAAGGGTGCAGGAAGCTTAGAGACATAGCTCTCTAACCCCTCCACAGCTAGGACTGTTTTGCTGCCCTGGTGGATGGCTCCATGCTCTCTAAAAGAGTCCTACTTCAGTGCCTATCAGGCAGCATGGTGTACACTTCTCAGAGGACAAGATGGGACACTGTCCCCATTACAGAGTGACCGCAATTTCACATTTATTGTTTTTCCTCTCTTTCCGTCTAGTTCTTCCCACTTTCACTACAGCCTCCTGGGATCACTGCTGGAATCTTTGCATAATCAACTCCCTCCAGCCAGATCCTTGCCTCAGGCCCTAATTCTAGGAAGTACTTCTCAGTATACTGTCAAAATAGAGGAAGCAAGGTAGCTTAGAGATAATGTGGACAAACTCGGAATCTGACCACAAACATCATATGAACAACGCAAATTGTAGATTCAGGACAGCAGCCTCAATGTTCTCCTGGTTTCGCAGATTAAATCCGTCTAGGCCATTCTCTCAGATGCAAATATCCAACCAAAAACAAGTCTTCGACACAACTGTCAGAGGAACCTGTAATTCTTTCTTAACTTTAAGAAACTCACAGATCTAAAAGCAAGGCTATGAATAAACCAAACCTTTGAGGGCAGTTTTTAAAATCTGGTACAGTTTCATAAAAGGATACCTTGGTCAGTTGCTGCTGAGGTTTGCACCTGGCTCTAATCAGCACAGGGGACAGTTACATCTGAGTGTGGACTAGGAGGCAGGGGTGTGTTTGGAGCAGAAAGAGATATGAGCTTTCAATGGCCTGATGACCACAGAAAGATCAGCCAGTAGTCTTCCTGATGGCTGGTTCTCTCAAGAATGAAGGGGAGGGAACTGCATGCTCAGTCATTCCAGTAGCTCAATTAGAAAGACAGAAAAGAGGAGAATGAGGTGAGCAATCTTTAAAACACAAAAATGTCTGCAGGGTGAAGGGGTTACCTATGGGAGGGAGGCAGGTGTGGACAAAAATGTATGAAACAGCATACAGCACCATGTTTTTGGACACAAATTAAAAACAATTAATATTTCTAGTCCCAACCTCAGCACATTCATCTGGAAACCAAAATCTCATGTCAATGTAAAGGTGAGGAGTGACGGGGGAAGAAAACCTTGTTATGAATTACACACTGTACATCCTATCAGCTAGAAGAAGACAGGAAGGGACCACTTCAGTCAGACAGTCACTCTGGAGTTGATCTATCCACACATTCCCCCAAATAAAGTATCAAATGGATCTCCTAAAAATGACTGATTTACCAATCATTAATTAAGGATGTAGACACCACTGATCAGGAATAATCACACACAATTTCTGTGAAATCCATCATAATGCCTTCCTGATTGGCAACAACAGTAAAGCTTGCTTGAGCCTTCACTCCTGCTATTAAAAGAGCTACAGGGAGTTGAGGTGGAACCAACATCTGGCTACAAGGCAGCACAGCTGCTTACTAGCAATGAGTGGCCCTTCTAAGAGTTATTTAACTTCTCTCTGCTCTGGTTTTGTCATCTGTGTAATAGTGATGAGTGTTGTGAGCTAATTCACATACAGAACTTAGCAGCACAGCACTGAGGACAGAATTTCATTTTGTTTTGAAGTGATCCATTTGAATTATGTATAACATGTAACTGATACAAACACAAACTCCTCTTATTTTCTTGAACCGTACCCCCCATCTTCCTATACAGGAACTCTCCCATGGGCATACAAAATGCTCTTTGTCTACAGTTTCACTTTCCCAATACCAACCCAGTAAAGCCACCTTGAGAATCAGATTGTGACAGTCAAGTCCACCCAAAGTCAGTGGTAAAGGGACTATGACAGGTTAAATTATTTCCTCTCCAAACTAGATCATTAGAACCATGTGTCAGACTCAAAACATTTAGATTACAGGACTCCTTTATATTTCTGATCCTACAATCTACAGTAGGGCCTATATGGGTATTGTTTGTTAGCTTTGTTTTTATTTTTACAATGTTTTCCAGGTGTTTAAGGGAGCAAAACATTTGGTAACTTTTGTTCTAAAGCAACAGCATGATTCTAAATCGGTGTTTCTAAATTCTAGTGATTTTGCACTCCTCCTTCCTCCCCCAGTGGACAGGTAGATAAGTAGATATTTTTAATGTCTGGAAACACTTTCTACTGTCACAAGTTAGGGGTTATTATTAGCATATAGTAAGTAGACACCAAGGATAAACATTTCAGAATGCACAGGACAGTGCTCTACAATAAAGAATTATCTGATAGGAAATGCCAACTATGCCAGTGTTGGAAAACCCTGTTATAAAAGGGTATTTTTAGGTCTGACTTTCTCTCGATGGTGCCCAGATAATGGGCATCAGGTTCCTAAGTTCATCAACTTGAACTATCCAAAAAAGTCAAGAAGACAAAATTGAATAACATGTCAGATTGAAGCAGGAGGAGTTTTGAAAGAGCAGTGATGAATTCACAGACAGATCACCATAATAATCTCTGGGCATAAAGGGTGAAGAGCACATCAATAATCCAAATGTTGGAGACTTTAGAAGACAACAGAGTCACAAATAAGTATATTTTTGACCAGTGAATAACAGCTTTGACTATCAGACATCTACTGCACGACAGGTACTTTGCCTACACTATCCCATTTATTTTCACAACTGTCACATAAGACAGATATTATTGGCCAACTTGAGCACTTGAGGATACCAGGTCCAAAGGTTTGCAGGAGTGTGTGAAGGTCACTGAGCTGGCTGTCACTCTGTCCATCTCTAGCTCTAGAAAACCTATGCTCTGGCCACCATCCTGATCTTCCTCTCATGCTGTTCCTCTGGAAAGTGACCTGGGGTACCTGTTATATCTTACATCCCACAGCCCCATCCCAGCTTTTGGCAAATTTATAGAATGGGTGAACACAAAGAGTAGAGTCTTCATAAACTCCACTCCCCTGAGCACACAGAAGACAGACCCAAAAATGCGGCCTCTGTTGAGCATGTCACAGAGCCTGCTCCCGGGGCTGGTTTCCTACAGACAGCAAACTCTCTATGCTACATAAAGATAAAAATATTCTCCCGAAAAGTAAACAAACAAATAAACAACAAATCCAGTTTGCTCACTTGATCAAAGTGAAGGGAAACAACTGAGTGTGCATCTCATTATTTGTAGAATCATGACTTTAGAAAGGAACTCAGCTTTACCTAAGCATGTCAGTTTCCTACACTGAATGTTCGGGCACTAACAGTGTGTGAACCACCTGCATGCAAGGGTCTTATGGTTGCACAAACTGGATAACTCACCCCTCAAAGGGTCCACAGCCAGAAATTATAAAGGCATGTTTGTAAAAATCCACTGGGCCTTATTAGGGGTCTCAGATATAACCATGGCTTAACCATGGCTTTATTTTGCCAACAATAGAAACAGTCACACAAGGACAGGTTGCAGCCAAATGTGGCAAATGATTATTAGATCAACAAGGAAGGAAGCCATTCGTTAATCCTATCATCATTCTAGATAAGCCTTTATCTAAAGCTGATTACAATTCGTTCTATTGTGGCAAGAGCCCCACTTTGCTCTAATTTGTCTGCCCAATAACTTTAAATTAAAGTAAACTGCCACCTCTTTTTTCCCCCCTCACAATAGTGATTTTATTAAATTAGTTGCTTTATAAAACATTACAGATGTCATAATTGTTAACATAACAATTTACCAAACTATAGTTAACTGGTGCAGTTTGCTGGGCATGTTTTATAAAGGAAAGGAAGTGCCAAAATCCTGTTTATAAGTTGTTCCATTGCAACCTAAGGAGAACAAAGGAGATTTGTTTCTCAGACACATAAGTCAGGCAAATAAAACAGGCAAAGTTTTCCCTCCTCCTTCTGGAGCACTGTCAGTATGACAGTCTGATAAAAACTAGACAGTCTATGCGTTCAATAGATTCCACAACTTGCAATGCAATATTTGAGAGGTTTACCTTCTTCAGCTTCCAGAATGAAGGGTTTTGGTCATTTAATTTTTAAGTATCAAACTAGCGCTTTTCAGTCATTGCTGTAGCTTCACTCTGAGAGTCTTCTTCACAATGTATTTTTAATACCCTCATACTCAATTTTAAGACAAAGCAATTATAATCCTAGGTGCAAACCACGTACCCTTGCTGCAAACTACTTTTCCTGAGGTTATGAAGCAGTTCAAGGAGGTGTGGTTAAGGCTGTGTTACTGAACTGTGTTGGTAAATACAACACTTTTTCTCATGTGGCAACCTTTGTTTCCAATTTAGTGACTGCTGCTTGGAATCAGATAGCAACAATTTAAAGCTATGACTTAGTAGCAACTGAGGTTCCCAATCTTAACCCCTTGGCAGCAAGATCCAAATTCCCTCATTTGCACATTAGCACCTAAGTATCAAGGGGTTAAGTAACCAGCACAAAAGACACTGCACTTTTAATGGCAGCATTTGGCAGAACTGAAAGGAAAGGAAACTGTGCTCCACCAGGAGAAGATAAAATGTCACACCAAGTCTTCATTGTTTTGTGCATATCCTCTGTCATAACCACCATAATCAGCCAGATCCTCTCTCCTGGTGGCCTTTAATCCCCCTCCAGGTGCCACACCTTTCTTCTTATTTTTGGCTTTGCTTTGCTTTGCTTGCTTCTGTTTTTCACTGCAAAGTATAGTCAATGAATTGGTAATCTTTTCCAAATAATCTATTTTCAATGAAATACACACATCTAGAACTAAGGCTTCCAAAAAACTGGTATAATATAGTGACTTTTCATATTATGTAATTTTATCTTTTAGTCATTTTCCAAATTCTGTGAAGTCATCTCTTGAAGATAGGTTCATAGCACCTGTTCCATGAACTGTATTACTAACACCAAAAGTTTCTTTTGCTAATTTGAGGTCTGGCTCTTCCTGTAATGTCTTTAGCGGAAGTTTATCTGTTAATCGTTCTTCTGGTGTTAGCACTTTAGATTTTTTAAGTTCTTCTAACCTCTTCTTAATTTCCTCTTGCCTTTTCTTCTGTCGTCCTTCTTTCTCTTTTATGTTATTTTTTACTTTCTGAAATTTTTGCTTCGGTTTTACATCTTCGTCTTCTTTTTTTCTTCATCATTGTCACCCAGTTATCCTTGACATCCTCATCCTCATCGTGGTCCGACCTTCCCAGCTGTCCCAGCGGGTGGTGCCGCCGCCTCTGCCTCCCACCTCCTACCTCCTAAGCCGGTCTTCCACAGAGAACTGTTAGCATCCCGGGTCCGCAGGAGCCACCATCTCCAGCCAGGGTGAGCCCCGCCTCTTTCTTAAAACAAGGAAACAAAGATGGAATCCCATGCATGTCAAAAGAAAAATGCATGTGGTTCTGAGCAGCCCATGCAATGCCAATTCCCTTCCTAATTACTGGCCCATTGGCTTCCTGACAGATGGAAAAGAATGACCCTGCCCCTAACAGCACTTGTATAATTATGCCTTGGGTAATCACAACTTCACATTTAATCTGGGTCATTAATGCCAGAGAGGTGGTTCAACTGAATTAGAGAATTAGGGTTGTATGGATAGACTGATGCCCGTGTCCACAGTAATTTTATTAACTATTAACATGCTTTGTGTAAGAAAGGCATCCAATTCAAAGCCAGAAAAAGATACGCAATTTGCACCCCTGACTGATTTAACAGCTTGCCGAGGGTGTGCAGGTGGGGCTTGGAGTGTATTTATTATCAGTGAACTGGTACAACATCACAAAATGAAAAATCACCACCCAGTAGATTAAGGGAATTATTCACGGGCTTGTTAAAAGGTCACATGCCAAAAACTTAATTTAACACAAAGGAGATGAGGTATGGTGTTCTTTTTTTTTTTTTTTTTTAAACTCAGTGATATTTGGAAACAAACAGACCAATTTGTACTTAGAAATATATATAAAACTAGTACTCATGTCTTTCAAAATCCATTACTGAAAAACTTGAGGGCACTTCTGTGTCTCACCCTGTACTCCCCAATTTCTCAAACCCCACTGTCAAGGCGCTGACATTGAATTCATCTTGGTGTGGATTGCTCTAGTTATTGTGTGATCTCTTTCAGGGGCTTGGGACCAGTCTAGAAATAGGCACATGGGTTTTCTCCTGTTCAAAGGAATAAAGGTTCAATTAAACAAAGAAAAGTAGAGAAATAGAAAGAGACCTTTAAGTCCAACTTCAGTGAGTCACGTTATTCCACTGGTTTTCACTTTGTTTTGTTTTGTTTTCACCACCCATGGGTGACATTCGGTATTGTCTTAGAGACAGCTATGCTTATTACCAGTGGGTGGGTATTAGTAGCACCTAGTGGGTAGAGGCCAGGAATATTGCTAAACATCCTATAATGCACACAACAACCCCACAGCAAACAATAATCCAAACCAAACTGTTAAGAGCTGAAGTTGAGATACCTTGTTCTACCTAGAATTTTTGAGCTCTGTAACCCAAAGTGTGGATCATGGGACCAGGAACACTGACATCACCTGGGAGCTCATAAGACTCTGAAGTCCTTCCCCAGACATCCCGAACCATAAAATCTTTAACTTTCCATAGTGATTTTAAGTAAATTAAAGTGTGAGCCACACTTTTTTAGAACAATGGTTTTCAAAGTTGCTTGCTCACTGAAGTCACTTGATGCTAGTCCCCTGCTCAGATACCCAGATATAATCGTTCTGGAGAGCAGCCTGAGAATTGAGCATTGTAAAGCTCCTCAGAAGGTTCTAGTGTGTAGCCAAGTGCAAGAACCACTGTTCGCAATACACTAAATCTTTGCTTACTCAAGATGCATATGGTCCGCAGACTAACGACAACAGGGCCACCTGGGAACTTGTTAGAAATGCAAGTTCTCAGCCTGTCTCCATCCCTCCTGAGACTCTGGGGCGAGCCCAGCAGCACGTACTTTAACAAGTCCTCATGGATGCAAACACTTTGGAGTCTAAGAAACACTGCATTCAGCCCTCTAGCGGTTTCTGACATTCAGAGCTATATCATTGTGTTCTTTCTCATATCACAAAATCAACCACTGAGCAGCATGATGAGGGCTGTAGTTACACTTGTGACCTTCTAAGTGTTGCACCGAAGATGCCTCCAATGGAATGGATGGTCTGACTTTGAGATCCACTTCTAGGTAGGAGGTACAAGTAGATACAGTCGCGTTGGTGGAGCTCCCACTGAAACCAAATCTACTCCTGCCCTGCCTAACACATCAGTGCAGCAGAAGCCTGCACCAGGCTGGAAGTCATGAGGCATTACCCCTCATCAATCTCCCAGAGCTGGGAATCAGATGGAGTCCAGAAAAACTTTCCAGGTTGGGGGCGGGTACATCTCTGAGAGCAGTAAGGTTAAGATAAGCAGAGTGAGGAGGCCGTAGGAGTGAGAACATGAAGGCCTGGATGCTGTGGGTATTTGTTACAACAAATTTATTCATCAGGCCAGAGGAAGGGGTTCTTGCAGGAGGAACAGAAAATAGGCTGAGAAAGTGTTGGGGCCACATCACAGGCGTACCCCAGGTATGGCTGCTCCCAGTGCCAACCACAGCTGTGTTAAAGCCTGTTTAGCTTGGCCTATAAGACAAAAAGCATGATTACTTTCACTCTTTACATTTAACACTATCTTTGCCAAGTATGAAGAAAGGCATTTGACTCCTTCTAATGAAAAGAAGGATATGTCAGGATAGATTCAGCATGATGACAGAAGTTTATAAAAGCACCCCAAAATTGAAAAATATTTGAAGTAAAATAGTGGTAACCACATCAAAAGTCTTTCAGGGATGTTGTATATATCAAACCTATAAAAGTTATCACATATTGCTTCAATAAATTAAAAAATATGTTAAAAATTCAGGGAAAAGCTGAATGAATGTTACTTTACAACTATGCTAGATTTGTCTACCCGTATGTGCCTTCATGGAATTACTAAAGTCTATCTGGATGAGCTCCTCCTGTGATCAGAACTAACACTGTTAGAGTAGTAAAAACAGACCAGTGGATTGCCAGGTTCTTTAAAAGATCAATTCCAAAGCATTATGGATTTTAAAGTTTCATGTCTGGGTTCATTCTAATTGGTCTATTATAATTTATTTTAAGAAGGGCATGAGAAGTACTCATCCTCCAACTCTTGTGGTTTACCAACCCCTAATTTTCACCAGGAAAACTTAATAACAAATAAAATACCTCTTCAAGACAACAAAACCCCATGAGTCCAGGTGGAGACAGGTGAACAGAAGTCTCCTATCATTCACTGTCTAACCCTTGACCACTGAACTTATAAAACATCCTCATAAAAACTCTCAACTCAAAACAAAAAGGGAGCAAATAACTAGTATTCTAGAGAACTGTCAATTATTTTCAGCAAGTCTCTCCTGTATTCATCTCTTTCCTATCATAACAGACTCTTTCAGACAGTGATGATTAACTATTCTCTATCCCTCATTCTCACTTTCCCCAGCTCCTCTACAAATATCTGAACATGCACACATACATGTGCCTACATATGTGTGGGCACATCTGTGTATGTATAGATACATATACTCTCTATATAGAGGCAGAGACAGACAAGGTGGGGGAGAAGTTCGGAAAGGTTGTAAAGAAACTTTAGAAAGATGTGTAAAAACTTCAGAGAAATCACAAAAAAAGCTCCTGAGAGAAACACAATAAATTCTTAACATTTACAAGAGGTACTTGCCCCCTAAAATCCCAGAGTCCCAAATCCACCTATAATACAGCTTGAGATGGGAAAGTGAAAGAGAGAAACAGGTAGGGCAGGAAATTTTCAAGGTCCAGGGCTTTATGATTTCCAGAGAAATATGTGGCAATAAGACCAAACACTCAGGTTTTTCCAGTTTCTATCTTTCTGGTGTCCTGAGAGCAAGGCTAGCGACCCATCCTAATCGCAGGAGCTGCTCTGGTCCTAAACACTGACTTGGAGAAATCCGAACGTTGAAAGAAAGGATGTCCAAAAATTAATCATCATGACAGCATGGTAAACTCTTGGATGAGGTAAGATTTAAGAGGAACCAAAGAAAACGTCACTTTTCTGCATCAGCCACCCTCACAGGCACCCAGACCACCCTACCCACTTCAGTCAGGCTTGCAGGGACCTCCTTGGGAGGCCCCTTAGGATAGAGAGGTACAGAATGGAGCTCCCGGGAGGAAAGCAAGCAGCCCTGTCCATACTCATTGTTCTCCCCATCCTCTCTCTGGCCATTTAAAATTAATATTCTGGGTGCTAACTTCCCACCAGTCCCGCATCAACCCACACCCACTGATGGGTACACACCGCTGAACCCCAGTGGCGGATGACATGGCAAGGCCATTGTCTGAGCTCTTATAGTAAAATTGGAACCAAGAAGCCAGTGTGCAACCTCTCTGTTCTCCAGGCTCAGTGCTGCCTCCGCAGAGCTGCAACCCTGCCCGTAGCCAGGCAGCCACTACCTTTTGCTCCCCAACCAATGGCGTGGCTCTGGTCACACTGGCTGTAATTACTGGGGGTATATGCTGTGTTCATATCCTTGCTGCAGCAGGGACTCCGCCATTCCTCTCCAGGTCCCAGCACCTGGCACCTAAGTAGGTGCTTAATAAACATATGAAGTGAGCTAGGGAGTCAATGGAGTCACTGATGGCCCGACCCTGGGCCTCTGGCAACAGCCCAGCCTGGAAGCTCTCAGATCTACCAGGACCCCATCTTTCCTCCTGCTAGCAAGTCCCCCCTGCTGAAAACAGCCAAACAAAACTTCTTCCCTGCCAACACCCCCATCACAGCCCATCAACCAGAACTCAGAACCCACAGGCAGCAAGGCAGAACCTTTTGGTCTCCAGAATGAAGTTGAATTATTGAGGCCCCACCTGGTCAATCCCTATCCAGACTCTCTCTCCTACCCTTCATGTCCCTGGACCCACTGGGCCTTCCCAGCACCAGGCTGCCCACCCTGATTTCCACTGGCTGCCAGTCACCTCCATCATCACTTCCACCATATCACCTCCATCGTTTCCTCCATCATCAGTCACCACCTCATCTCCACAGCTAGCCACTCAGACAGGCCTGTGTGCCCTGAGACTGACAGAGGCCACGGAGATGGCAGAGTAACAAGGGAGAAACCTGCGGTCAGAGGATTCCCTGAGCTTATGGGGAGGGCAAAGGACAGGAGCAGAGGAGGACAGTCACGATGCATTCAGGCAATACTAACCACCATCACACACAGGGATGCCATGGTTTGGAAAGAGACAGAGGTGAGAATGGTGAGGGTCTAAGCAGTGCTCCTGGGGGAAGAGTGATGTGGTTTGAAGAAAGTGGGAGGACAGAGGCAGCCAGGCCTCAGCAGCTCCAGGAAGCAGACATCCTATGAGCACTAGAAAGAAAAGGAACTTCAATCCAGTGTTCTATATTAAAATTATAAAGTTTAAATAAAATAAATAGTCAACTTGTGAAAAAACAATCAAAAGAATAAGATGTATATTAGATTCAAAATGAGCTGAGCTTGGAAAACATCTTTCTGATATTTAAAGCAAAGAAAGAAATATTTTCTAGCTCAATGTTGATTGGGACTTTATCCAAATGCAATGACTCAATTATTCATCAACACAATGGAACAAAATTCTCAGGTAGGCTACAACTCAAGGAAAAATGGTCAACGTAAAGAGGAGACCAAGATAGAACAGTGCCATTTCCTCTTCATTTTTTCTCCTGGACTTCCAAATGGACAAGGCACAGAAAATAAAGTTTATATTTTGTTTTATTTTCTGTGCATATTAGAGAGGTGCAACAGGAAAGACTCAAATACAAGTCCCTAATTAATCTAACAGCATCCAGTTCTCAAGCTCCATTATCTTAAACACTGAAAGTTCATTAAATGTTACTGCGGAAAATCTGCCAGCAATCATTGAAAAAGATCAGGGCAAAAAGAAACAAATCTATAAATCTGGAAACAAGCCTTAATATTTATAAACAGATCTTAGAAGTTAAAGTTGATTAAAGCTTTGCTTCAAATTCTTAGGTGACTTTTCAATAGATCACAAACGCTCTAAAATGAACAAGATTTTTGTTCAGTGAATCTAGGCTCACCAGGAATAAATTACACTGGCCCAATTTCATCTCCTTATAGGCAGCTTGGGTTATATATTTTGATTTTATGAAAGTGCTTATCAAGAGTTAGTCATAACATTCTTCTGAAAAAGAGAGAGAAGCGAGGATACAGCTAGGTGAAGTAGACTATGTATGGACTACCCTTATTGTCGATTAGTCAAACATTGCCAGCCTGAAGTGTCTAGTGTCTAGTGTCTCTAGTGTCATGTCTTATTCAAAAAGTAAAAAGCAAGCAAAGCTTCAGAGGACACCATTCTTCCTCATATCATAAAAAAATATTAATGAAAATATCCCCTAATAATTGGACTATAAATTATCATAATTTAGTAATATTATTGTACCTCTGACTATAAATTCCATTTAAGGGGATTTTTCTCCTAAGTAAACCAGATACATGTCAGAATGTACAAGGTTCTTTACTGTTGTAATAGAAAAGAAACATCCTAAGTATTTAATAAAAAGGGAAAGGTAAAAACAGTGTCTGGCTGTGAGCTGGAACACTTAAAATGAAGTATATCAAGGTTTCTTAATGACAAAAAAATAGTCACTCTAGAAAGTTCAGCAGGGTTTCAGAAAGTAGAATGTACAACAAAACACAAAGCATCAATCCAGTCGCACCAAGTATATAAACAGCTGCACAAGCATAAAGGAGACGGAAAGAATAACCAGTTTCTTTGATTGGTGAAATGAGGAATTAAAATATATTTTTATACACTGAGATTTTACAATTAAATATGGATTTCATTAAATTGTACAACCCCTATGGAAAAGAATTTGGAGATTCCTCAAAAAAATGAAGATGGAAGTCCCATATGATCCCATCATTCCACTTCCAGGGATCTACCCAAAAGATACAAAAACACCCATCTGCAGATGTGATTGCATCCCCATGTTTATTGCAGCCCTATTCACAATAGCTAAGAACTGGAAATTACCTAAGTGCCCAACATCAGATGAATGGATAAAGATGTGGTACATGCATACAATGAAATAGTACACAGCCCTTAGAAGATGAAATCCTGTCATTTGAATCAACATGGATGGAACTAGAGGGGATTATGCTAAGTGAAACAAGTCAAAAGAAGAAAGATAGATACCAGATAGATAGATAGAATATGAACTCATAGATAGAATATGAACAGACAAAACAAAGGAACAGATGAAACATAACCAACCCTGAAACATTTGCAACAGAACTGAGGTTACCAAAAGGGAATGGGGTGGGCAGGGGGAAATGGTGGTGGAGCCCACTGGTCAATGGGAAAGAACATTTGGTGATTTGATGGAGGGCAGGATGTGTTGACATATATCTAAGAAATGAGGAACCTATACATAGGAAATTATTTTAATGTGTAGAATAATTACTACAATAATAAATAAATACATTTAAAAATGGATTACATTAATTTAAAATCATCAAATAATATTTAAAATATCTTTACAGCTGATTTTCAGAAATAATAAAAAGATAAGTTATAAGGATCCAAAGAGAAGTCCACTATTCAGGGTTGCAACAGGAATAGAGTAAGGAGGAGTTCTACACTGAGTAAGAGATTGGATGGGGGTCCAAGATGACTGTAATCTATTAGCTAGTTTAGGTCTTCGTGGAAAAATTATAGTCATGCAAATGAAGAAGTGCCATATCTCCATTTGAGTCTCAGATAAAAAGTGAGAGATAGGCATGCCTTGATGGAGCAACGGTTTGGTCTGCTGCTTTCAGTCAGTGCAGTCCACATACATCCCAGGGACCTGTAATTCTGTACCTCCCCTCTCTTCCTGCCTGCCTCTGCTTACCTTCATTCCTGACTGTACCTTTCCTTAAAAAAAGTAAAAGATAGGTAGGGATCAGGAGAAGGGAATTACCTGTTGTTTTCCCTTAAAGTTCTTTCTACAATTGCCCCCATTTCTTCAGATACCCAAGAAACAGCTCATCATTGCATGTGGATACCCCAATTCTACTCTTTAAGAAGCAACTTGAAAGAAAGATTGACTTCCTGCTATGAAATGGGCTCCAGAGAAAGGCAAAAGAAATCCTCCCTTAATAAATCTACCCGTTACTTTTACTCTCTCAAAGGAAAAAAGCCTGAATTCTAGTTTAAGATTTTTCTTTAACCCAATAACATATCATTTCTTTGGAACTAAATCTAATAACCTGGGTTGCTCTATGGAATTGGAAGAGGAATAAATCAAAGTAATTCTTTCCAGTAAGTAACTAATGTGCAAATATATTTTCTCCTACCATACTATAAAATTTCCCAACATATCTGTACACACACACACCCTTCCTTTGAAATGGCCAAGCAAATATTACAAAGTGTAGGGTCCATAGAGAAACTGGCTTACATATTTGTCTACCTTTCCTCAACTACGATTTGATTCTTTCTGATTTGAGCTCCAACAGCTTTTATCAGCTTAACTTATAGCCTGGTTTTGATATAGAAAGGGGATAAGGGAATTTATACTTAAATAGTGTTTTGCTATTAAATATTCTTTTATAAAAGGTCTTGGAAATACGTGCTTTGGCTAATACCCTAAATCTATCCCCAATAAATTTTTCATGTAGATATCCACCTCCCCACTGGTGAACTTAGTGGGTTGATGTGGCCTTGTGTGCCACCAACACACAAGTCCCCTATGCTGTGCAATCCATCCCCCAAATCTTGGTAAGGTCAGTCTTCTTAGATTGTCAGAGGGATTGGATGTATCAACACATGCAAAAAATGACCTCAAAGTCATTTCTTTCTCCTAAGACTTTTCATCAGTCAAATCCTCCTCCCTAAGATTATTTGCTTTTAATAGGATATGGCATCTGAAAAATATAAGAATAATAATAAGGAAATGTGCACTTGATCTTGAATGTGCTTGCCACTGCCTCAATTATATTTCTGGAAATGCAAAATATCGGGTGAATTATGCAAAGGGCAGATCCGCTTTGTGTATTCTATTGTTCATAAGCTTGTCCCTGGCTTCAGTGACTCAGGATACTCAGGCAAGCAAGCTAACACAGATCTACAGCTGTGCCCACACAGTGATGGGTGCCTGGGGAATACTGCTGACTTGATGCGCATACAAAATAGGTGAGCTGACCATTCCCTGCATATGTTCCTCATTCTCTCTGCATCTGTGGCAGCATTTCCAGTCACAATGGCCACCCCAGGAACAACCAAGATTACAGATCATTGGCAAACAACAGTCCCACCACACTTGGGGATTGACTGGTCTCCTGTATAAAGCACATTTGCCAATAAACCAGCTTCTGTCTTCATTCAGAATGCAGATGAAACTAGGGTACACGTGAGGATTTTTAAATTCATAGTTTAGTTGTCTCTTATTATAGAAAAAGCTACTCCATATACCAAAACTAAAGGAATACACAAAATGGTGTGCATGGATTTATGCAAAAGTGGTAAGTGGCATCACAGTAAAAGCTGGAACAGCTCAGGTGTCCTAACAGATGACTATAAAATGGACTGTGATATATCTAACAGCAGAACTCCATAAGGCCATCAAAAAGAATTGGTTAGATGTATATACAGAACATTTGAAGGAAAGAAAAAAAAAAGCCCTTGGCTTGGTTTTGTATTAGGAGAAAATGGCAGGTTTCAGAACAGCACGGACAGAAAGACCCTCTTTTCATTTTCACCTAGTCATTTATATATGTGCATATGCAAAGCATTTGGGTGTGTGCTCTGTTTTATTTACACATACACTAAACTGTTGTGATTATCTTTAATGGGGAAGGATGAAGATTAAGAATGAATGAGAGAAAAAAATCACTTTGAAATTTGCATTAATTGACATCTATTTGTTCTACAAATATGAGCCACAATTACAATCAATGAAATGAATAAAAATATTTTTCATTTTTAAAAAAACCACACAGGGCCTTATATGTTGACAAGAATGGCAGAATGCCTTCATAACAGACCACCAGAGCTCTCTGATGTTTATTTATCAGATCACTTTATCTCCTGGCTTAATAACTTGCCTGTGGCTTCCCACTGCTATTTAAATAAAAACTTCTCCCCAGGCTTCCAAAGCCCTGGTGGCCTCCTAGTGTCATTTCTCTTTGCCCCTCATTAACTGGCTCAAACTTTCAGGAAAAAAAATCTTTTAGTTTTTTTAATTCAAATTTTTATTTGTTTATATTTAGATGCTTGATTTTTGTATTATAAAGGAATTTTAGCATTTATTTTTTCACATTATGGTACAAGACATTGTATATAACATAAAATTATAAAACATAAGAACAAATACAAAGCACAAGAAATAAAAGAATTAAAACATTTATATATACATGGAATTAGTACGATCCATGTATCATGCACATCCTTATTTTGGCCTCACAAATTTGGGCTAAAAAAATGCACATTATATAAAGAAAATACAGTACCTTTGTTTATCCTAAGATGAAAAAATGTTCAAAAAGTCATGGTGAGCAGACAAAAACCCTTTCTCACAAGAGGTGATGGCTAGATCACACATACACACTCACACACATATATACAAACAGGATGTACATGTCACTATGTGCAGTCATGCACATGCACACACATACCCACACCCACCTAATACACATCAAATGTTAGCATTGGTTCTCCTTAGTAGGTCTTATAACAAGTGAGTTATACCATATTCTTTGTGCCTGTATGAATTACCTTAACTTTTTATAATAAACATATATTGCTTTGTCTTGTCCCACCCTAATCAGATTTCTTGGGGGCGGATTGAGAGGTAAAATCAGGAAATAAAGGAATAACATTTGATCACTTTACTACATAACTATCCCATGTCTGAGGTTAAAAACAACTTTCTAAATATGTCAAAGTGTGTGGTTGGGTTTTTAATTTTTCTTTATAAATTCTTTTATTCCAAATTCTCAAAAAGCAAAAGAAAATAACAGAGCAGATAATTTCAAACTATCCTAATAAAAAAAATTGACTATAAAAAAATTTCAAAGCTCTAGGACTGGAAAATAACATCTAGCATTTTCTGAGCATATGCCGATGCTGCAATCAATGGTATGTTTAGTCTTCACCATTCGGTCGGTAGCTGTCATGGTCCTCTGCCCTTTCACAGATGAGAAAACTAAGATTTTGAAAGATTAATAAATCACGTAGTCTCAGCACAGGTGAGTGGCAGAGTGGCAGGCCTGATGGAGGGCTCTTCCCAGGGGCTGTGTTAGTTTTCTCTGGCTATTGTAACAAAGCACTACACCATAAACTGGGGTGGGGGAGGGGCATTAAACAAAAAATTTATTCTCTCATGCATTTAGAAACTTGGAATCTGAAATCAAGGTGTCGGTGGCTCATGCTCCCTCTGAAATCTTGTAAGCAGAGACTTATCTTGCCTTTCCTACTCACTGGTATTTATCAATACTTGGGTATTCCTTGGCTTGTTGCTACATCACTGCTGTCTCTGTTCCCTTGATCACATGGTCATATTTGTCTTGCATGTCTGCATCTACCCTGCCCCTCCTCTTCTTATAAGTACCTTAGTCATATTAGATTAGGACCTTAGCTGATTTCATCTGCAAAGATCCTATTTCCCAATATGATTCTGGTGGTTAGTATTTCAACCTATCTTTCAACTCAAAACAGGAACCAAGGGAGTCTGCCTTCCCAACCCTAATACACACAACCCACAGCACCACAGACCCTCAGTGTCATGTGTGTGTCATATCTGCTTTCATTTGTTTTTTTCACATAAAATGTGACTCCCTTCTGCCTTCGACAGAACTAACTTGTAACTGGCGAAGGTAAATGAGCTCCTGTCCTGCTATCAAGGACCTGTTGTTCTGGCTCTTATCAGTCATTGAAGGCATCTCCCAAGTTCTTTATTCTGTTTACTTCAGGGTCTATTCTTGAGTCAAAATACAATCAAGAACTCTGTAAAGTTAAGAGCACTAGACAAATGTGGAGGAAATGTTATTTACTTTCCCAGAGCTCCTGATTTAGGGTGGATTCAACACCCCATCAGAAGAGGGAAGATGTGGCACTATTTTAAGATGTGCTTGGTATATAACATTGCCTTTGCAGTCTTCTTAAATCAGACATCAAGAGCAAATCATCAATTCATCATTTCTTAATAAATCAATTCCTCTTCTTTTTCAATTTTTGGAGTTGTTCTCAAAAACAGCAAGGATACTGAGAACACCAGCAAACAAAGGTGACCAAGCCTTTCTGTCAATGGCAGTTTGCAGGCCAAGACACTGGACTCAGAAAATTGGAAAACAGAGCACAGATCCTGCCTGGATGAGAACCAGGTGCCCCAGTTGATTTCACGTGAAAAGACACCTAGGAGTTTTGCCTTTCTAAGAACATCTATTATGGAGCTCTCGCATTTGTTTTACAACAGGCTGCCAAGCATATTGCCATTTGGAGGTATTTTGGAACAAATGAACCACCTCCTAGGCTGTGTTTTGCCTCAGTGTTGCAGAATTAGAAGCCTGGAAAGGTGGACAGCCTCCCATCTGCTTCCACCTCTCATCTCAACAAGCTGACTGATGACCCAGAGAGACAGCTGGGATGGCAGAGCCTTCGTGGGCCTCCCACCAGTGCTACAACCATATGCAATATGTTAAAGGCCCCCAGTGAGTGTCAAATTGTACCTTTGGTGGCAAACATCCCAGCAGCGCTCCATGGCTGGTGGCAGCAGCAGGAGGCTGTATTTCCTGTGGCCTTACATGGTACATAGGGCTGAGAATGGCTAAAACAGGCCTGATTGTCCCTGTCTTTCAGCCTTTCCAAGTTGCTTCTACACTAATTTCTCCCACATCCTCTGCCACCAGCACCTCCCTCCCTCTCTCAACATCTTTCACCTTAAATTCTCTGGACTCTGATTTATTAATAACCTCATCTTCTTCTCAAAATAGATGTAAAAATCAAATTATCTAGAGAGGTATTGTCCAATATAGTAGCTACTATCCATGTGCAACTATTTAAATTTAGATTAATAGGCATGCCCAGGTGGAGCAGCAGTTAGGTCAGTGGCCTCTGAAGGAGCAGGTCACATACCCCTAAGTTTGAATCTCAGGTCTGGGATGAACAGGTGAACAAATTAAATAAAAACAGGGCACTTCTTCTTCTCTCTTCTTGGCTGTCTGCCTCTGCTCACCTTCATTCCTGCCTGCCCCTTTCCTTAAAAATTGTTTTAATGTAGATTAATTAAAAATCCAGTTCCTCAGTTGCTTGTCCAGTGCTCAATGGCCACATCTGGCTAATGGCCTCCGTACTGGGCAGTGAGTTAAGAAAACATATCCCCTAAGGCATAGAGCTCTATTAGACAGCTCTGGTCTAAAAAATATAATGAAAATGTTCCCCCTCCCAGAGGTAATCTTGCTGTCAGTTTCCTTTGTATCCAGAGAGATTTTGTATATGCCTAAATATGTGTGTGCATGCAATCATATCTCTTTTGTTAAAATGAATAATACCCTAAATACTATTTTGTTCCATGATTTATTTTCTTGATGAACATTAGACATCACAATACAAGTGGATAAATAGTGCTTCATTCTTCTGAGTGGTCTCAGAGCAATACCCTGTCACCAGGACACGCTATACTTGTAACAACATTCCTGGATGCCCCACTGTGGGGCCCTACTCCTTTCCCTCCCAAACAGTTCATCCTTCCCCAAGTCTCCACATCCTCATACTCCTTTGCTGACTCTTCCCCTCATCTCCTGCTCCAATAAAAACCTAGCTGTCCCAGAGGAAGCCACCTCTCCTACCTTTGCAGTAAAAGCGGTCTTCTCAAAGCCTGTCTTCGTCTTGGTGAATTCCAAATCACTTCCCCAGGTTTCTTCCTCTACAGTCCCAGTTGCCCTCAGACTAAAGCTCCTACTACCTTACATTTACCCCTTACCCTCCTGCAACTATTCTTCCTTCACTTATGACACCAACTGCTTCACTGCCTTCATCTCCCCTAGAAACTTTCCCTCAATTTCAGATAGAGTTACTGGCCTCACACAATGTCCCTGACCTTTTGTCTTTACTCCACTTCAGTCATGTAGGACTATCCTAAACACGCATCAGTAAATGAACCCTCTGTAAAATCTGGGTTCTTAGTATCCTGTTCTCAGATTAGTGATTCCTAGTGCTTCTCAGATTAAAGCTTCCAACTCATGATGACCATTCATTAACTTTGACATTGCCTTCCCTTCCCTCCTTACTCAGCTGATATTCTGGTATGTTCTCCGAGTTCCTCCTTTGAAAAAAAATTTTACTCCCTTACCCTTCCTTCTATCACACACACACACACACACACACACACACACACACACACACCCTGTTAAAATTACAACCATGATAAACCTGGAGTTCCACTTTTTCCACACAAGTACTCCCCACCAAAGGAAAGTGACTAATTAAATGTAGAGCTTTTTGAAATAAATAACTAGTTGGTGGGATTACCAAAAAGAGAGATTGTTGTGAAAAGCAGTATGGAGCTCCTCAATATATTAATATTAGTACTACCATGTAACCAAACAATCCCACTTTTGAGAATGTATCTAAAAGAATGGAAAACAGGGTTATGAACAAATGTTTATACGATTATGTTCATAACAGCATTATTCACAATAGTTTAAAGGTGGAAACAATCCAAATGTCTATCAATAGATGAATGGATAAACAAAAAGTGTATGTGTTCAATGAAGTATTAGTCTTCAAAAAGAAGGAACTTCTGACATACGCAACAATGGATGAACCTAGAGGACATTTTGCTAAATGAAATAAGCCACTCACAAAAGGATAATTACTGCATGATTCTGTGATATGATGCACCTATAGTAGTCAATATATAGAGTCAGAAAGTAGGATGGTAGTTGCCAGGCACTGGGAAGGAGAAATGTGAATTGTTTAATGAATATAGGGTTTCAATTTTGCAACATGAAAAATTTCTGGAAATCTGTTCATAGCAATGTGATTATACTTAATACTACTCAATGGTACACTTAAGATGGTAAATTTAATGTATACAACCACCACCATAACAACAAGAAAAAAACAAAACAAAACAACTGGGGTCATGCTCTGTGGTGACTCTAAAGATATACTATCCTCCTCTGAGCATCAAACACACAATCACATCCACAGTCAGCAATCAAGAGGAAAGTTTGAGAATCGTTTCTATCTACTTTGTGTTAGCAATTCCAAGCTCAAGATTCATTCTGAAGCTTATAGTCAAATTAGGAAAATTAGAGGAATTAACTAAAAAACATTTGGGGAGTACCTTTGCGGCTCAGATGGCTGGGGTGGCTAGGATGTGGACCATGTGAAATTTGTGGAGTTGGGTTTGAGACCCGGAGCTGGGGGACAAAACCAGACCCACCATTTGGGTATTTCCCGGTCCTTTCAATTATTATTCTCAGGTAACTAAAAACCTAATGGTTTTTCTAGCTCTGCCTCTCATATTTCATTCATGCTCATTAATATGCAAACACCACTTTCTCAGCTGGCAGTGATTTCATGAATTTTTCATTTACATGAGATGAGCCAGAGATTAAAACTTTAAACTAAAGCCAACAATGCAGAAAATTTTTCATGTAATTTTAATCCCAAGATTAAGAATCTCCAAATGAATTCAAGGGCATCTTCATGGAACTACTGCCTGGGAATTAACAAAGCAATTCCTCTGGGAATTTTTACCTTCTGAGTATTAATATTAAAATAAAGTTTCTTTAATGGTACCTGTTAGGAGGTCATTAAAAACAGTGAGAGTAAAGACATTTCTTGCAAAAATCTTAATCTTGGAAAAACTCCAGTTTACCTGATGAACACTGACAGTGATCCAACACACAAGAACTCATTTCAGCACAAAAGAAATGAGATTAAAACAAACAAGCAAACAAAAACAAATGAGAAGAGAGAAACTGAGAAACACTGAATTTAATTCCTTCTGGAATCATAAATCAATTTGGGATTATTAGTTCTAAAGTAAGAAAGAAAAGGCATAGGGAAGAGCCTTCTCTTTTAAAGACAAACAGAAATATAATATAAACAACATATGAAATTTTAAATTACTATAAGATACACTAATAAACAGAAGTAAAATTAATTTTAATAGTTTAACAGGATATACATCTAAAATATTCTAATCAACATATAATCAATAATTTTTAATTACTATTAAAATGTCTAAATTCTTTTTTCTTACTAAGTCTTCTGAATCTGGTGTGTACTTTCCACTTATAACATCTCTTAGTTTAAACTGTCCACATATAAGTGCTAAAATAGCCCCCAGAGGCTTCCATATTAGACAGTACAACTATAGAAGCAAAGAAAATATGTTCTTCTGACTGGATGGGACTTGCAGTATGTCCATACCTCTGGATCGTTCTCATTTTATTCCTCAAATAACAGCAAGAGCATGGATATTAGCTGCTCCTTCAGCTGGACCAGTGTTAATTCAACTTTGATCATTACAGTACCATCATTTGAAATTTTATAAAATCAATTCATTTCTATTGTTTTCTTAATTTTTAAGCCATAAATTGACTCACTTTTAAAAGTTGATTTTATTCTAAACAATATCATCTGGATATCACTGCTCAATACTTTATATTTGTTAAAAAGGCTAAAGTGCATGAAAATGGTTAACACTTAAAAGAAGTTTCTGTGATGTATCTAAAACCGATAATGTACTAAATTAAAATGTTCTCATTCATAAATTAGTTATAGCTTTATCTCTCAAAAGCTTTTCACTTGGCATAGCAATCTCAGACATAGTACTGTATGAGTCTTCTGGCACCAAAGAGTCCAGTATTCTTATGTTTGAGTGTGCCATACCATCCCTATTAAAAGTACTTTCTGGCACCACCACAAACCACATCAAGGGGGCATTTATTTATTTGTATTAAACTGTTTTAAAGCTGCAGAATTGGGGTAAAAATCTTGCCCTAATGATCAGTGGGGCTCCATTCCAGGGGATCCTCTTTCATAATAAATAATTATGGCAGCTAAGGTATATTAAGCTTCATGTCAAACACTGTTCTAATTTATACACATACATAAAAATTTTATTGTGTGATGATTATATCATTATATACTATGAATAATATCTCACCCTTCTAATTGTCACAATAACTGTATGAAGGATGCATTGTTGTATTCCCATTTTCCAGATGAGGAAACAAGGCACAGAGCAGTCAGTAGCTTCTCAAAGTCACAGAACTAGCATGTGGTGGAGCTAAGATTTAAAGTCAACTTATCTGACCCTGAAATCTGTGCTGTTATCACCATGGATGTTACAAATGGAATAAAGAAATAGAAATTGGAAAATCCCTCAAAGACAAAATCATCACACATAGGATATGGACACTGAGGCAAAAGGTAACTATTACAATGTAAGAGGGATGGATGAAGGAGATTAATCTAGAATACCTTAAGATGATTTCTGTAAATTCTAGTGAAGAACTCATTTTACTCAGAAATACTAAAAAGCATGAAAATTTAAGGGAACAAAGATTCCAGTAACATAAAAAGAGACAATAAGAAAAGATGGATGGATTAATGACTGGGAAGATTGATAGTGACCAGATCAAGGATTGATAGATGGCAAGAGATGAGTAAGCAAACAAATATCCACTCCAAACTCAAGATCAGAGATGAGAGAGAATTTAAAAAAGATACTGTATCTCTCTGACCATTCCAAAAGGGACCTATCATATGACTGATATTGTACTGGTCATTCACAAAAGCAACATGGGACACTTTTCTCACCACTGGGACCAAAGCTGCCATCTGAGCTGTGCTGACAACTAATTATGTGACCTTCCTTCCCAAGGATTCTGCATTCTGGAAGAAGGTAAAAAACCCACTTACATGTATTCCCTGTGGGCAGAATGTACAGCGGCCGCATTGCTGTAACGCCACAGGACAATCGCCGATGACAGGACGTCGAGAATGGCATCAAACTAGGAGAAGGAGACACAGTATTAGTGGATATTCAGAGTTAATAGGGCATGACTGTGAAAACTTAGGGAAACTGTGCTGCGACTTGGAATATCTGCAACGATTGGCATTGAGGAACGAGGCTTCACATCATGATGATAATAGTGATTCACAATCATCATGGGGGAACCTGGGAAACCAGAGCCCAGGCACCCCACAAATGGGCTAAGTGGCAGTACCACAGCCCCTACTTAACCCCATACTGTCCCACAGCCTGAGATACCACTCTGGTGTGGTGGGATTGCACCTAGGACCTGACTGCTAGCACTGTGTGACTCCATGGCAAGTGAAACAATGTTAGCATTCTCCTGCACATGCCAAATGGAAAAGAGTCAAGGTAAGGATTTCTTATTGCTGGGTCTCATGGAACTATTCTACTTAGAGTCTAAGAATGAAGGTGGGATCCCCCTCTGGGAAATATGCCAGTACTTTGAAACTGTACATAAAAATTCAATAAATGAGTGAATGCGTGAAAGAGAAGAAAAAGAAAGGAAGACGAAAAAAGGGAGAGAGGAATGTGTGTGTGTGTATGTGTGTGGTGGAGGGGCAGGGGTTATGTATTTCTTAGAGAGACAATCCACACCTTTCAAATGATTCTGAAAAGAATTTGCAACATTCCAGAACTTTAAGTTCCCACCACAAAGGGAAGAAGTAGGTTTAGGAACAAGAACACAATGCTTTCAGGTACAGGAAACCCTAAAGCTACACAGGAGGGACGTTTAAAGGAACTCTCTGAGTCTCAGCACTACACAATACTTTGCATTTGGAAAATTGCAATCATACCCTGAAGGGAAATGGAGAAACTTCTCCCAAGTTTTCAACATGCCTAGCTTGTAAAACATCCGAGACCTGGCTTTTGGAAGAAATTCCTGTAGGAAGCAGGCTCAGAACCCAGGTTCACCTTAGTCAGGCTACGGACTGATTTATCTTTAAATTCTAACACCTCTGCCTGAACCACCAAATGCTTAAACCCATTGGGTTTCCATTTCAAGCCCATATCCTCAAGTGGGAAAAAAGGCTAAAACTCTGAAACATCCTTTCAATCAGCTGTTGAAAATGTAGTCCCTAATTTGTTATTGAGAATAATGCACTGTTGTTACAGTTTATTTTTATTAAATTGTAATTTTTTATAAAAGCTATTTCCATAAAAATTGTTTGCTGTCTGCTAACCACCCTCTTAACCAAGAGCCCAGCGTAAGATCATAGGCTCAGGAAAACTGTGCAAAACTTCATAAAAGTACATTTCAGGTTACTTACTGCAAACCCAAAAGCAGAGGCGCTGTACCTCATAACGGAGACAGCTAAAAAGAAAGAAAATATTATTCAGAATATTTGAAGACCTCATGGATATTTTCTCTCATTTGTGAGTGTTATAATATACTTGAGATAGCCTTTTAAACATCAATGGAAAAGTTCCAGAAGAATAAAAATTTTAAAGCTGCACTTGTACACTGGAAGTTAAAGGGCTGAAGTGAAAAGACTGCAGACTCCTCCTGGGATGACTCCTCTCCGCAGTATGCTCTGATGCAAGGAAGGGCCAGCTTCACAATGAAAATGTATTAGCAGTTGTCAATCAGATGAGTGCTGAGACTTTGAAAATATAGCAACTGAGAATAGAGACCTGGGAGCTATATCAAACTTTCTCATGAAAGGGCAACCACCTGACTGTCCCTGTACACTAAGCTCTCTTAGTGGTGACGTCTACATGCACATGTCATTTCTTACACAGCTGAAACAAAATCTTTTGCCCATCAGAATTTCAAATCTAGGGTCGACCTCAATAAAACTGTTTAGAAAAAGATAACAAATAATCTTGATTAAACAACAGATGTGTACAAATGTAGATGCCACAACTACAATTAAAACATATTTTATTCACTGAGATGCCTTGCAAGAAAATGAGCCTGGCTTGCAGTAAATGCTCAGTAACTGTTAATTAAACTTAATGAAATTTCACAGAAATAAGTCAAAATGCATATCTGTTTCCTTTCCTTTATACCCTATCTTCAGAATAACCATAGATGTGTGCTTTTTGTGGGTTACTTCTTTATCAGCAGTAGAATCCTTTTATCTCTTACTCACAACTTGCCCCAGTGCTGAAATTAAACCCTAGATAAAGAGTCACTTGCTGTTTCCATCTGCACTGTCTGGTCCAGGTTCCACAGATGGAATCACAACTGGAAAAGCCCTCCACCTGCCATCACAGAAGACCACCTGCTTCCCAAGCAGTGAAACATTACTGCAAAATTGTATTCAAGCCATTTGGTAACACCAGACATTTACACAGCAGGCTACAGATTTCAAAGAGATGGACATCCACTTGATTACTTTGAGAAACAAGGGACCTTTTCTCAGAGATTTGGAATCAAACAAAGGAGATTGCCACTGGATGGTAGGGTTTCCCTGACTCTACCAGAGTCAATGTCCATGATTCAAACTCTCTCTGAATTTTGCTGGAAAGTTCTCTTGGGTGAATTAAGTCTTCCAGTGAATGAACAATTTAGAGCTCAAGTGGAATATTAAAATTGTTCTATCCCCATATCCCAAGGAATAATGAGCAGAAGGATGCCAGGTTAACCAAGAATCCTTACAGAGGGAAGGATGAAAATGTATCATTTACTGATAAATTGGCTCCAACTAATTTCTTTGATGAGATAGAAAGTGAGAAAATGCCAAAAATTGCATGGGGAATTGAGCATATACTGAAGGGCCCTTTACACACTGTAGCTCTGGCAATTTTCTTTTATGAGCAAATAACTGCACATAGTCAGAGCAGGACCCAAATGAAAGCAATCAGCCCATCTCTAAAGAGCATCAAGTAATAACTTCATCTTCCTTGTCCATAATTCAACATCACACATCCTAATTCTGGGATAAGAATGGACTCACAGGAAAAATTCAGACTGGTTTAAACAGCTTCTCTGTTCCCACGAAAGGAGAGCAAGCTGAGGGGTTTTTATCAGGACATTTCCAAGTTTCCTCATGGGTTCCACTTGGAGAACAGCAGGCCTGAGCTAGCATGACCCGTCAAGACAAAGATTACGGCTAGGTATCCTTGGATTCAACAGTGGGTAACAGATAAGGACCATTTAGACCTCAAATAATTGTACTGAAAACAGGCAAATTCCATAGAATGATGGGCAAACAAATCCACTAAAGAGAGCTCTCCTGTGAAGGCTGTTCTCAGTCAAGTCAGGAGTGGCAGAGCTTAATAATAATGAAGTCACCAGGGCTGCTGTCACATGAACAATGCGACTGCTCTGGAAAGGAGTTCCTGAATGTCAGCAGCCTCTAAATTCATCTGGATAGCATCGCTATGAGAATTCCTCAGGGTTATTTCAGGAATGCTTTCCTCCTCCTCTTTAGAACTTGTCTCCACAGTTTATACCTTAAACACCTCAAAGAGCTGGTAGCCAATGACTACTTCCAAGGCATGCAATAACAGGACATTGGCACCTCATCATGATTCCCAGGGAGCTGTGGCCTTGGCTTCTGCTTCCTACTCCCCTGTGGTGAGAGCAGAGGTAGACTGCTGCTCTTACACAGCAAGCTGTAAAATTTAGGAGGCAAACAAATTCCTCTGGCTTTTGCTGCTGTCTTTTTCTTTTTTTTTAAACTAAGACACAGAGTCCTTAAAATGTTCATAAGTAAATTAAAAATCTGCAGTTTCAAGTCTGCCCAACATCCAGTCCCCATTCTGTAAGAGCACCCTGATTCTCCTCTGGGAATGGTACCTCCGTTTCCCCAGACTATGTGGCTTGGGTGGGATGACATCATTATTGCCACTCTAATATATCCTGTTCTATGGCCAGAGTTAATGAATCAAAGATGGCACAATTCAATTTGAGTCAATGAGAACCTCATTTTGCTGAAAATACTGGGAAGGGCAGGGAGGATGTCTCTCTGAGAAGGGATTATAGACTCGGTAGCATGCAAAAGAGAGTTACAGGTGATAATTTTGCCCTAAAACAGGGATAGTCTGTTTCTGAATGGGGGAAAGAGAGTGGAGCGCAGATATGAAAGACAGAGCCTTCATAAAATGGCTAAACCTCTGTAATCAACCCTGCCTGAAGTATATCCCTGTATTTTTCAAATGCACTAGCCAACAATTTAATTTGCTTAGTCATTTGGAGTTGAATTTCTATTACTTGCAGTTAAATGAGGCTTAATACAGTCTACTTGACCCAGTAATTCCATGTCCAAGAATCTCTTTTGGTGACTAAGAATGAAAAAAATAAATAAATAAACAATCGCTTTATAGGCAAAAGTGCCATAGTAGGTTCACAAACTTTTTAATGATAAAATATTGGATACAATATCTAGATGATTAAACTAGCATCTAAAGAGTAAATTATATATGTAGCTATTTTAAAATGTTTATAAAGAGGCCTGTTGGTTTATGCTTATATTAGTTTATTAGGTAGAGATGATATTGAAAATAGGTGGGAAGTTTTACACCACCAATATTGGTTGTCAATTATCATATATGAGCATTCAAATCAGAAAAAGGAATTAATTTTTACATGAGAAAATGAATTACCCATACCCAGCTCACAAAAATATAGCCGAAGATCTAAAAACAGAATAGCTGTGGAAACCACATTTATGATGCACATCTGAGAGCAGCCTGCACTGTGAGCTCACGAACGCTTCCACCAGGAAAATGTACTGCCATACGTGTGTCTATCAAGTCTGAGTTCCTGAATCTCATCTCTCTAGGTCAAATCACCTACAGGGGTAGGCTGTTGCTACTCCAGAGTTCTCCAGAGCACAGTGGAGGGCCAGGGAAGCAGGGGTGTGAAATATAAGCAAAATGTCCCTCCTGTCTAAGGAATCTCCAGCTTCCCAGGTTTCTGCCTGTCCTTCACAATACTTTCATTTACATGTCAAGGGGTTAATCAAGGCTACAGTCCTAGAAGCAAACACACAATAGAAGTCTTAAATAAATATTAATACAAGTCTGATTAAAGACTAGAACTTCTTTAACTAACACACTCAGACCAGAAAGCCTGTCACATGGAAACTCAAATTCAAACAGAAAGACAGCTGGAAAATGGAGCAAACTGGGGGCAACCCATTCTTAAAGCAAAGCCAAATGCAAATCACGCAGCTGAATAAGCAGCAGGATTCCATGAAGGGTGGTGGAGTTTCAGACAATGTGCCTTGGGCATACACAGAAAAGTGTAAGTGCCAGCCAGGCAAATGAGGGTCTGTGTGGAGAACCCCACAAACAAAGAAGACCATTTCAATTGCAGGCTAGATTTATAACAACAATAAGGACCCATCTGTCATTCTCTCCAAAGTCAGGCAATAATTATCCTGAGCCTTAGCACTCTGTAGTAATACCCCAGGCCTCACAACACCTCCAAGTTGCTAAATTATGTGACCAGTAAATCTCCATTAATAAATCAATCCCACTTTAATTAGACCTCCTCGGTCACTCAGTATCTGGCAACAAGCCCGCCCACAGCCATGTAACTAACCCACCTTGAGAATTAATCTTTCCATCAAGGCTTTTCATGCTTGCTGCAACCTAGGCAGAAGAAGTAGAGCTAAGAGGGGTCAATATTAATAGACTAGCTCATCTTAACAGAATCTCCGGTAGCTTCCAGACTTTTTCTCACTCAAATGAGATTATAATGTACTATGAAAATTATTGAAAGGATGTTGAATTTATCATCGCTGGAGAAATGAAGGAGAGAAAAACAGCTTGAAAAACAAAACATCTGATCAGTCCATTAAACTACCATCTTCTGCTGTAGCACAGTGACTTTTAAATTTTACCTTTCTAAATCAGAATGTGTAAAAAGTCTATTTCAGGATGAAATACAGAAGTTTTTGTTTGAGTCACACAGTCTTATTATTCAAGTATCAGAATTGGCTATCAACACAAATCAGACTTCACAAATTACTGGGGGAAAAAATAAGAAGAAGAATACTAGGACTTTGGGCTTCTCTTAAAAACCAGATCTGCCTACAATGGGTTGTTCCAGAACTGCCTTAGGATGAATGGTGCTCGCTCTCCAGTACCTGCTGCTCTGGCAGTTTTAGACCCATCTGGCCTCACTCATCTGCCTGACTGCTCTAGGCGTCCAGCTGACCCACCAGAGGTGGCGTATGGGACTTCACATGTAGCTCACGACCAACATGAGGAAAAAGCAGTTACATCCTCATACCTGGAGTCATAGGGGAAATGCAGACATTTTCTGGGTTACCTTTTTAGACCAAGACCTTCCAGATCAATAAAGGTCATAGAGGATCTTGGAATGTCTGAAGCCACATGGGACAGGGACAGACCTGGTTCCTGAGCACTAGAGGCAAAAGCTTATCTTATTAGCCCTCTGAAAAGATTGATGCAATCCTTTCATCAACCTAATGTTTCCCCCAAACACGGAGCTAGGACCACCAGAATGCTGGAAGCTACTTCACAGACACTGGAAAGGGGTCCACCCAGAAGCCCCCTCCGAAGAGTATCAATCTAACCAGTCCCCAGCCTGTAGTGCAGTCCTCCCTGCCCAGGAGATTCTGTCTCCTGCTTTTGCTTTCTTTCTCCTCCATTTTCTCAAATAAACTTATAAAACTGCACTCTAACACTCAAGAAATCTTTCTTGAACCATTTGCCATGGAACCCCAGAACCGCTCTTCGGCGTTGTCAGCAAAATGCCTGCTAAATATTCATTAGACTGCATGAATAGTAGTTGCCAATGTCTCTTATTGTAAGGACTGGCTCTGGGGCCAGGTTCTTAAAGTCTCTACCTTTTTTTGGTAGTTCTATGTCTTCCCTAGAGCTTGAGAATCATTACTGAGTCCCAAACAGGCATGGCCCACGTACTCCACTGTGGCTCTATCTATTTGCGGTTGAGCAAACCCTAACTAAGACCTCAAGGTGATTTTGGGTCTCCCTCTCCACCAAGAGATAGGGGATCGTGTACAAAAAATGACCCCATGTTTCCTCCCCATTTCCACACCCTTAATCCCTATGTAAACAAACAGCAAGAGTGAACTTGAAGGGGGTTAGAAAATATTGCCCTTGATTACTACTCTGGGGGCAGGGAGTGCAATTTGAAAATGACCTGGACAAATTTGCAATGAAAGATACATTTACATAAAGGTGTATAATAGGAATCAATTGCCAAAATGTCTTGCCTAGACCTCCCCACATCCTCTAATGCCCCCGCTGCTGGTACGTCTGCCCCAATGTGAATGCTGAGGTAATTGTAAAGGCCAGTCTTTCTAATGGATGACCTCCCTCCATCAATCATACCTGCTTACTCCTCTCCAGTCCCACAGGCCTCCCCACTGACCTCCCCACAGGCAGCCATGCTCCTGCCAGGCCTAAACACCTGCTAATTCTTCTGCCATGAGCATTCTTACTCCAGGTATCAGCTGACTCACCCAATCCTCTCTTTCATGTCTCTGCTCAGAGCTACCATAGCAATCTGGCCCCAGATCCTGCATGTCAGCTTCCTCTACTTGCTCTACATTTTTTTTTTTTTAAATCCAGTGTCCATGGCATCTTTTACAACAATATCTGATTTACTTATCTGTGAATTTTATGCTCCATCTGCCCCTCCCACCTTTTAGTACATAAGCACTCAAAAGGGGCTATAAGTTTTGAATATTTGTTCCCTCATATTTCCCAAATGTCTAGGCCAATGTCTAGTACTAAAAGCATTCAGATTAATTGAAAAAAGCACTGTCCCCTGAGCTACCACTTGCCAGCGAACAGTCTTCATGGAGAAAGCAGACAGGACTCAGGGTTCCACATGCTGAGAGGCCCAACTATGTTAGCATTCAACTGGAGTGGTAGCCAGCACTTTGTAGGGTACAGGAGAAACCAGCCTCCGTAAGAAGCATTCTTTTATGAGGAACTCAGAGCATCTGCAAATGGCAAGCCACAGAAATATGGCACGAGCAGGAACAGCCCTGAACCCAGAAAAGCAGGAGCTGACACAGAATAATGCATGAGAATAAAATCAGAATGACAACCTGATACCCTTGTCACCCACCAGGACATCCTTACTCCCTCAACACCCATCATACATCCACTGGGCTTTAGTTAGCATCACACAAAACACACCCCACCCCCATTCCAGAGCAGGATTACAGGAATATGGGCAGGCCAACAGCCACTTAACAGGGAGAGTCTGCTTTAGAGAGCTTCTCAAGGTGTCACATACACAGGAAGTACCAGCTACATGACAAAAGGCCAAGAGCCCAGTTTTTCAAGTGAAGTTATTTCAACAGCACTATGCAATTCACTTTGCTTCTGCACATGGGAATAGAGATGAAAGAGGCCCCCTGGAAGCCATAGTTACCCAACTTATATGCACATTTAAAGGCTGTCTTCAGCAGAGCAAAAAATGCTCCCTCACTTGGTACAACATTGGTTCCAAAGACCTCACACTTCAGAACGAATGGTAGGAGCACGGTTCTTGCTGAATGTCAGCTACATATTTCTAACAATTTCTCTTGCATATCATGCTATTCCTCCCTGCGCTATGGTTTCCTCTGATACCAGGTCTCAGATGAATAGTCTGCTGCCTACATGGACATCTGCAGACCACACTACAGCATCTCACCCTGTCCTTACCAACACGATCAGCCCGAGCTCACAAATCCTTCTTTCACTCAATAAGCAAATGCTCATTGAGCATCTACTACATGCAATGCACTGAGAATGAGCTGGAGATACAGCAATTACTTGCCCAACAATTTAATGAAATATGCTTCATAAAGCCCTAACTATCCCTTAATCACTGAACACTGCTACTTTGACCTCATAAATTAAGCATTCACTGAATAGAAACAGAGGAAAACTTTAAATGATTTATGAAATTATATATATATATATAAACATATAGTTCATTCTTCATGTGTGATAACATACTGCACCCACCATCAAATTTCTAACGCTCTTCCATCACTGCCCATTGGACCATCACTACCTTTTTCCCCATCCCCCACTTCTTTCCCTTCCATAACCTCAGTTTTGTTGTCAATGTCCAAGAATTAGTTTTTGTTTTGCTCTGCTTGCTTTGTTTCCTTATAGTCCATGTACGAGTAAAATCATCTGATATTTGGCTTTCTCCTTCTGACTTATTTCACTTGATAGGGGAAATTTTAATAAAGTAGAATCCTCACAGTTTGTGTCCCCTAGCTTTCTGTTTTGATTATCATTGCTAAGAATTTGAAGCTCAGGTTCTCATTCTAAGTCCATTGTTTCTAAATTGGTTAAGCGTCTCTCCTCAGATACTGAAAACCTCGGCCCCTAATGCCTTAACCTTCACTATGCAGAAACGATCCTTATATCTTTTCCCAACCAGTGCATGACAATCTGAAGTCAGTGATACCTTGTATTCAATCCTTTATTTCCAGGGTCTGTGAAACCTCTTGCATATAGCTGGTGCTTAATAAATGCTTCTTGCGCATTAATTTCTTGAGAAATCTCTAAACCCTAATAATAATGCCTGAGTTTATTTAAAAAGAATGATTATTTCATGCCAGAACCAAAAGCTGATTCCACAGGCAACTAGAACTAGCAATAGCATGGAGGTTGCCATTCAAGGTCATCCTTGCAGGATCACTTAAGATAGCCTCATTTTGGTACTGCTGATGCCGTACTATACGCTGGAACTTTTCAGTTTAAAAAGCTGTTAAAAAAAGCAGAGCAAAGAGGAATGCTGAATAAGACTCAAGACTTGGCTTAAAAAAATGGTGCTGAATAAATATTTGCTCATTTGAGCTGAATGAAAGTCATTAGAAGACCATTAACAGTATCACTCAGAGAATATAAGCTAAACATGGTAGAATAAAGACATCTTCTCCTTTCTCTCCCTAGCACTCTCCCTTATAAAACCCACCAGCTTAACAAGAAGCATGGAAAACTAGAGAAAGATTATAATGATCAGTGATATTAGAAAATGCCCAGCCCCTAAACCCCATACCACAAAGAATATCTACCAAAAACTTTAAAATGAGTAACATACTGAGGGAAGATGCTGACAGCTGATAACAGAACTCAATCAAGATCTCATGAAGTGCTCAGAGTTTTGCACAATTAATGGCACAACCATCAAAGGTCCAAGCAATTACTCCTTAAATGGAAGAGCAGGTTTGGCAGTGAGCTATAGCATCCACTCCTGAACTATCTCCCTGTGTTCCACACACTAAAGAGTCAAGGGAGAAACAGCCAAACGAGTAATTGTTGGGACTGCAATAAGACTCAAGGCAGTTGGGAAACCAATGCCGTTTTCAGGGAGAGAAGTAGAGGTCCACAAGGCAGGGAGATGCTTCCCCAGGCTGACTACTAAAACCAGACGTAGAACACCAGAAGCAAGTATTCCCAAAGTTGCATTCTGCCCTCTCCATGCGCCAGCTCTCCATAAAGCCCCAGTTATTAAAACAGTGAGATGCTGGTGAACTGACAGACAGAGCCAGGTAGCTAAAGAGAATTAAGAAGTAAATTCAGCAAGACCACCAGACATTAAGTCAAACCAGCTATTTTTACGTAAGTCACAAAGAGTAAGAAGATGCAATTTTTAAAAGATAGTATTTTCAGCAGTATAAAAATAAATTTCATAAGAATGAACTAATGAAACATGTGTATGACTTCTACATCTAGAAAAATAAAACATTGCTGAGAGAAAATAAAGAAGCCTACATATATGAAGGGCTGTATCATGTTCTTGGATTAGAAGATTCAACATCAGCAATAAAAATTCTAGCAGTTTTTCAGTTTAAGTGAAAAGAGTCAAGAATAGCCAAGACAATACTGAAAAACAACAAAAGGTTTGAAGATAGTCACTATTAGATATCTAGATATAATTCAAAGCTACAGTAATTAAGACAATATCGGCACAAAAAGACCACAGAACAAAAGATCTACACTTATGTGGTCACTTGGCTTAAAACAAAGGTACTCCTGAAGTACATTAAGGAAAGAAAGGTCTTTTCAATAAATGATATTAAAACTCACACGATACACCAAAAACAACTGTAGATGAACTGTATATAGAAACGCAAAGTAAAATATAACAGAGATATATGAAATATAATACTGGAGAATGTTTTTTATAATCTTAGGGAAAGAAAGAATTTCTTAAACCCATCATAAATACAGTAATCACAAAGGGAATGATCAGTAAATTAACCATTAAAAGACCCCACTTATAAAGCAAAACAGGGCATGCCCTGGTGAAGTAGTAGTTAGGTCTGCATACACCCCAAGAACCTGGGTTCACATCCTGGAATGGGAAGGCAGGCAACCAAGATGAATAACTAAATAAAAATTATAAATAGAGTGCAGAGAGTGCTTCTTCCTCCTATCTTTTCCTGCCTGCATGTTTATTCACCTCCATTTCAGCTTGCACCTTTCCTTTAAAATATTTTTAAACTATTTAGTTTAAAAAAAAAAAAAAAAAAAAAAGCAAAACATGAAACCACAGCGTGGGAGAAGATGTTTACAACACTTCTATAATTGCCAGCAGATTGTATCAAGAATATATAAAGAAGTCTTAGAAATTGTGAGATTCCGTAATAAGCTCCACATGAAAGGTAATATACACATGATCAGCAAACATATGAAACTGCACTCAACTTCCCCATTAACCAGGGAAAATAAAATTAAAACCACAAAGAGATACTATTACAAACCACCGCACAAGACAAAAAGATGACCATTTCAAATGTTAGCAAAAATTCAGTATAATGAACCTCTTAAAAATTGCTGGGGGCAAGTGCAAATTGAGGCTAACACTTTAGAAAACTGCTTGCTAATATATATAAAAGTTAATCATATTCTATGACCCACCCATTTCACTCCTAGATATTTACCCCAAAGAAATGATAATTGTGGATACCAAAAAGTAGTTATACAATGTTCACAGCATCGGTCTGTCCTGGCGGAGTAGGGGTTAGGTCAATTGCCTCTGAATGAGTGCAAGGTCACATACCCCTGGGTTCAAATCGTTAGTCTGTAAGAAACAAGCAGTGTGAATAACTAAATAAAAATAAAACGCTTCTTCCTCCTCTCTCTTCCTGCCTGCCTCCCTACTCACCTTCATTACTGCCTGCATGTTTCCTTTAAAATTAATGTTCATAGCATCATTATCTTTTCAATTTTATTGAAGGGATATTGCATCATAACATTATATAGCTTTAAGGGGTGCATTATTGTAAGTCATCATTTGTATATAATACATTAAGTTTACCACAAAAAATCCAATTCTATCCTCCATATAATTGACCCCTTTTACCTAATTAGTCCACTCTCCTCATAGCGACAGTATTCATATTTGTCGATTGTCAAAACAAGAAACAACTGAAAGGTTCAACAGTAGAATGTATTGATTTGTAATATATTAATCCAATGGAATACTATAAACAGTGACAATAAATGCAGTTATTTGAAACCACATGCATGAATCTTAACAAAAATGTTAAGTGAGGCAACCAGAAAAGCATTTATTGGACAAATACTCTAAGATTCTGTTTGTATAAAGTTCAAAAACTGACAAACGGTTGAATTCAGGATAGTGATTACTTCTGGGGCAGGGAAGAAGGACTGTCAAAGAAGCAGGAGAAAGCTTTCATAGGTGAAAAGATGAGTAAAACGAACAGTGCTTACACTGTGAAAATCATTTTGTGAAAATCCACCAAACTACATAATTGTGATCTGTGCACACTTCCATATATTCATTACACTTTAGTTTTTTAAAGAATAATTACAAATCAATGTTCTTTTTTTAAAAAGCCATGAACCTAAAACATAAAGGAAGAAAGGAAATGAACAAGCAGCTTCAGAAACAGGACCTAAAATAGTCAAGCATAAGATGACAAAAAGAAATAAAATATCAATTTTATTCAACTTGTGAGAATGGCAAAAAATAAAATAATTTTTAAACAGAATTTTTCTTAAAAGGGATTTTTGTTGATAGATATGGAGACAAAAATCCTCTCATTTAATGTCAGCAGAAAAACTCCTTGAAAAGAAACTTGGAGATTTTTAGCATAATGTGAGGCACACATTCATTGAACCCAGTAGTCCTACTTTGAGAAATGAATTCTATATTTGTACTGGCACAGGTGCAGAACAAATACATATAAGAGTGTTACAACAGCAAAACATTAACCACTCAGGCACCCATTAATAAGGGTGTGATTTAATAAACTATCATATACCCATACTATGAGATACCATTAGACTTTTGAAAAATATTTGTAGGGCTGCAAAATGTAGTGAGTGAATAAAGCAAAGCAATCAGTTAGTGATTATTAAGGCTTGTGTGTGTGTATGTGTAAATAAATGCATGTATATGTAGACATTTCAGAGAAGCTACACAATCAACCATGGATGATGGTCCCCCAGAAGGGAACTGAGAGTGCAAGATTGAGAGGATGCTCTCACTCTGTGTGTATCCTTTACACATGCATTCATTTTCTGACCCTGTCTATATCCTATATATTATTTCCAAGGTAAATATAGAGATCCATGAATTCATGACCAAAGAATTCACTGCTTTTGATATTCACTTGTGAATCAGTTGTCGTATAGTTGCTTGCCTTCACAGGCTTGGACTGCACCTGTCCAAAAGGGTTTGTATAGATGGAGATTCAAGTCACTAGCATTTTAGACTAACTGAGCCTAGTGTTCCCTTATACATTTAAAAATCAGATAAATTTCCTATTTATTAATATTCATAAAATAAAATTAAAGAGTCAAAGATGTCCCAAAATTAAAGCTTTAAAGGTACCACTGTCCTCCATTTGTGACAAAATCATTCCTTCCTCATTGGGGATGATATTAATGTAGAATAAAGAGATGTAGAGCAAATGCACATATTCCCATTGATACAACTGTCCTGGACAGTCACTAAGCAGATACAAAGAGAACGTATTCTGCAGTGGCTAGAAAAGGCCAAGTTTCCATGTGGCTATATTGCTTCCTCTTTTAGGGGTTGAAAATTGACAAATGTTCTCTTATTTGAGGTAATTAAATGTATAACATTAACATTCTTAGCACTTAAAAAAATTAGCCCTAATAAGATATATAATACATGAAATTAATTTATTCAATAAATATTATTCACTTTACTTAAAAGTTTGTGTTGCCTAAGCTTTTTGGGATGCCCCCAAGCTATTATGTTTCAATAAAGTACACCCACCTCTCATTTATTTTGCACATGAGTAGTTATAGGCCACAAATAAGTCAAAACAAGAAAAAAGAAAGGCAACCTTAAGACTTATTTCTAAGTCAACAAATGCTTTCACTACACACATGCCCTTGGAGCATTTTATGGGGAAGAGAACACAACAGCGAAGATAAGACATCATCAGATCAATCATGGGATCAATGCAAACTCACAAGAGAATTCTGAAGAGTCACTCACAATAACACATATGGAAGATTCAACCTTCCCAAGCAAAAATACAAACATTCCATGATGTCACATGTCAAGGATTCATAATGCAGTTAGACTGATACAAATAGCCTGAACTGATCTCTGATAGGATTTTAGAGATGGATAGCTGTGGTTTTTGAACTTGTACATGAACTTGGACAATCTTCTGGTGATATTGTGCTATAAATCAAAGATCAATCAGTTTTGAAGCCTCAAAAGAAAATAAAAATAACCATGTTTGTTTTTCTTGATCCCATGATAATATTCTTTGATAGCAGCAACTTTATTTGCACTCAGGGTTAATAAATAAATCATAACCAGATACCAGGAGTATGTATTAAAAATTTCTATATTCTCCATTATGTTGGCTCATCTCCCTCTAATTTTTCCAAATGAAGTCCTTAGATGCTGTAGGGTTAAGTTGTCAGAGATCACACAGGGCCTCCTATTCTGTTCCCATCTCATTTTAACCACAGCAATTTTTTTCTCACCTTTATTGAGAATCAGAGTTCTGTCAAAAGTTAACTAAAGACATTTAACTAGAAAGAACTTCTGAAAAATATTTAAATGAATGCAGACTCTGTATCCACATTAATAAGGGCACAGCCTTCACACCATGTCCATTTTAGGTGGGACTGGCAGTCTCACCACAATCACAGCTCCAGGCCCAGCCCAGATCTTTAGAGCCCAGCCCTAATACACTAGTCACTCATGAAAATAAGGCCATATTTAGTTTCTATATTTAAAGATGTCCACAAACTACCATCAACCAAAGGGATCCACGCACTTAACTTCATGGATACCATGAAATCTATTCCTGGATTCTACCTATACACATATTCTGGACAGTCATTTTTTTGGCTTCTTCTACTTTCTTCTTTAGTAAAAGAAATCTTTCCTTTGGGATGGGACTCTGGTCTGTTCAAAGGGAGTAGTTGACACTAAGATGATCCTTCCTTCAGGAATAATTCAAGGCCATCACATATAGGTATGCTACCTAATCATGAAACTGACACAGAGGGAGAGAGGAAAGCAAAGAAAAGGATGTTTTGCAACAGACTTCTGATGTCATTTGAGGCCATGGATCCGGCTGATTGCATTATGCAGTGTTATTTAGTTTGATTAAACAAATACTATGGTCTGCTATTGCTGGAAACTTGGACAGTCTCAATGCTACAGCACATATACGTATGTCTCTTTCAATCACTACCCTGTATGCCAAGGCTCATTCTACCCACTGCTCATGTTGGCATCCTCTCAAAGATAAATTAAACTAATTCACACTAGGATTTCTTCAAACCATAAGTTTCCCTCAAATAATAAATAGCTTCAGTCCTAATCCAAATATATCCAATTCAACAATGCAAGACATACCAATATATAAAATACATAGCAATAACTGAAGTGATATTGCCTAGTTACTGTCTCGCTTTGCACTGATCTTTTCTCACTTGTATTTATTTTTGTACAATCAAAATCACACATCTAATGGCCAAATACACTATAGTTTAACCACAAAACAAGGAACTTTCTGCCAGTTCACTTCTATTTGCCTCCAGTATGACCTATTCTCACTACTAGGTCAAGGGGTGGGGGAGCCTAAGGTATTGAATACATTGTCCTCAGGGAAAAAATGTATAAAGACTTCCATTCAAAATATAGATTTTCAGAGAGATTTAGAGCACCTATGTCAGGGGTCTTCAAGACCACCTCAGGTCAGTGGTTCAGCTCAAGGACTCACAGCACTCACCTAAAGTTTTATCCACAACTAAGACACATTGCAACAAAAGGGTGTGAGCAAATGAGTCAAGGAAAAAGGTACATGGAGCAAAGTACAGAGGAGGCCAGGTACAAGTTTCTAAGAGTCCTCTTCCAGGGGAGTCACAAAAATTATGCTTAATATTTCTAGCAAGAAGTTGGTACAACACATGCAAAATGTTATCTACCAGGGAAGCTCATTAGAGACTCAGTACCCAAGGATTTTATTAGAAGCTTGTCACTTAAGCACTTTCTGTCTATCATGTATCAAAATTCCAGACTCCCGAAAAGCAAGCAGGTGTTGAGAATAAACCACACTGTTTAAACAAACAGGTTAGGCACAGTGAGCCACTCTTCTCATTTAGAGAAGGTTTGATATCAGTGTAGAGAACTGTTTATAAGCTAAGTCGCCACATGCCAACTAAGGACCAGCCTTTGCAAGCAAGCTTTTTTTAGGACAGTGTTATGTTTACCCTTGCATGAGACCAAAGCTTAATCCCTCACATTCAAGTGAGAACTGAGCCTTGAGACATGAAGTGACTTGCCCCAAATCACAAAGCAGACTTCTAACTAGCACCCAGGTCTCTAGCTGAAATGAGATATGAGACACTGCTGCCCCAGCCTCCAGACACATGTGCACAAGTCTTCCACAGAAGTTCATCTCAGGATGGAGACTGCAAATGAAGAACATGAAAAGACAGCTCTGATTTTCAGCCCACAAATTCTCCATGACAACATTAATTACATCCACAACTTCAAAGTGTCACTGATGGAATAAATATAATTTTTAATATCCTACCATTATCTCTCCTCTTAGAAAAAAAAAACTTCTCCAATTCAGTTTAATCATATTTTAAAATACCAAGCTCATTACCACTTTAATTGAAATCAAACATTTTAACTTACAGCTGCAAGAGTCCTTAGAGATGGTCTATCTAGTCCAACAGCTTTATTTAATAGTAAAAGCACTGGGCTCAGGGAGGGGAAAAGCTTGACTGAGGCGCATCATCAATGTGTCTGACAGCAGCAGGAGGCTGCTCTCCTAACCTTAGATTATAAATCTTTCTATGCATCTTCCTTTCCCTGCTGCCCAATCTCTCAACTCAGAATACTGAAGGCTTATAATAGACCCATAAGGGTTTAATGATCTGCCATGAATCCTTCATGCCTTGTAAGAGTTTGTTGAGCCTTGCAAAGAGCCAATTTTTCTCAAATTAGAAAACTAATAAAAAAAAAAAAAGTGCAGCACTGGGGGAGATTTCCTATGACATTTACATGCTATATGCATTCCCTCGTAAATATTCAGTTAATCAAAAGTACCAGAGTGTTGAATGAGACATGTATGGCCCATGACCGAAGTCACCGGGTTGAGCTTCTAACTGCAGTCAGCCATGTGTGCCAAAGAAAGGATATTAAGGGGCTTATTTATTTACATGGGAAGAGGAAACAAAGATTTCAGCCTTTTGCACACAAAAGGAGCCACAAAGGCAAACACAGGAAAATAGTCATCCCAGAACAAATTCTCACTGTGTCTAATTCAGTAGCAACTAGAGAAAACTGAATGATGAGAATGTTTCCATATTCTAATTTAAATTAGAGGGATAGAAGAAGTACAGTCTGGAAAGTGACATTCAAGGTATATTAGAAAAGCGTAAAACAGTGCTTCTCAAATGAGGGTGTTTTTGCCCCCAAGGGACATTTGGCAATTTCTGGAGACATTATTGTTAAAGTCGGGGGATGGGGGGGAGCTATTATTAGTATCTTATGAGTAGAGACCAGGAATGCTGCTAAATATCGTACAATGCATAGGACAGTCCTCATACAACAAAGAATTATTTACCCCAAAATATCAATACTGCCTTGACTGAAAAACCCTGCTGTAAAATTTTCTTTTTCTGGGCTAATTCATAGTTCTTTAGAGTGTGTAGATAGATTGATTCCAAGAACTCTGTGCTGTTTTAGTGTTAAGTACAATAATATATTTAAATATCATTTAAATACATTTAAATATCAAAATAGATTTAAAAACATAATTCAATAAATTAAAGGATTCTGGTTATCACAAATTTTAGATGGAGGTTTTGGTTTGTTGATTTCATTATTTTAAAGCTGATGTCTGTTCATGTTGCAAAGCTTCAAATGCCTTTGACTGGAATTTGGCCATTATATTCTTAGGGATGGCAGTCACAGACCTGCCTTCCTGATTAGAACCCAGGGAATCCAGGCCCCTTAGGGTAAACCTGGAGGGACTCATCTGTTAGTGCTTTTGTGCCAGAGCCTCCAGTTCCCACCCAGCAGTTTGTATTTTTAATTACATTTCTAGGGGTTTAAAATAAAATTTTCTAAACTACTATGAAAACACTGGTGAATCAAGACAGCAATTACAAATGAGAAATAAAACTTGTATTACCAAACAGTGAAGAAGAAGCAGATCCTGGTAATTTAAGAGACAGAATAGGTGAATATTAAAAATATAAAACAGATCTGTACATTGCGTGTTCGTTAAAGAAAAAGGCCACATTTTTAAAAATATTTTTATTTTTGAAAGGTACAGGCAGAAATGAAGGGAATTAGGTAGGCAGGCAGGAAGAGAAAAGAGGAAGAGCCATTTTATTTTTATGTAGTTGTTCACACTGGTTATTTCCTCCAGGACTAGAATCCATGCGTATGTGGCCTGCACACCTTCAGAGGTGACTGACTTAACCAGGGCACACTAACATGGCCAGGTTTTAAGAGAGTAAAACAGAGTGAGGGCACAGATTATATTAAAAAAATCTAAAAAAAATGTATGCTCAAATGACACCTCCAAAATTATTTAGTACTTGTCTGGGTCTTTTGGTGTTCCTGAAATTTGCACCAAAATCCCTACCCATTTGTAAGAAAAAATTATCCGAAGACCAAGATGGAAAGGGAAATCATTATTAGTGTCATTTGTGCTTACAGATTCCCAGCTGCAAGACTGGAAGAGATTTCACAAGGGCTCAGTTTAATACCAAGCCCTAAATACAGTTGTGTAGGCTTTTGCTGCCCAATGGATTCCGCCCAGGTAGGCAGAGTTGAAACCCAGGCCAGGGCTAGCCAAATTGTGTACCCTGATTTGGGGACTACATCTACACAAACAGGAAAGAGAACCTTTTGCTAATATTCATGGCCTAGCAGCAATTACATGACATGATGGAGAAAGAGGCAGGAACTACTTGCCAAGCAAGGCCAGCGCAGATAGTAGGGCTCCTGGGAGCAGCGGGGAGGGGAGGGAGTGCAGGGATCCTAAAATGCAAAATGGAGTGGAGGGGAGGGGAGGAGAAGAAAAGAAAGGGGACAGTCCTGACCTGTTTGGCCTTGTTGAATTTTTCTTCAACATAGCTTGGGGAAGAATCAAGAAAAAGGAAATAAATGATAATAAAGCTAGGGCTAACTGCATACAGATGCTTGGCTTTCATTTGCATCTACAAAAGGGAACCTGGTTCACAGTCTGGGAACAAATCCATCTAACTCCAGTCAGACTCCCTGCCCCCACTCGCCACCACTCCTAACCTCTGTTCCTCTGGGAATGGAGGCCAAGCACTGGCCCCTCAGTTGTCAGGCAAATCCCTGGGCCAAGGCTCACATCCACCTTTATTTGAGCTCCTGTTTTGTGCCCATGGTTGCAGGCACTTGGTGAAGAGAGCAATCCTGCCCCTCAGCTCACAGTTTGGTGGGAGAGACAGACACATAGGTGGTGTTCTCAGGACTTTTCCAAGTTCCATGTCACCCCTCAATGTCACATTCCTAGGAGCTGCATCTCTCGCCTCACAGGGGGTTACTGCCACAGGCCACATCTCAGGGGGAGTTATTGTCCAGTGCCAGAAGGCAAATTGCAACAAGGCAGCGAGTTCAGTTTGGTTAGAAAAAAAAAACTAACGGTATCCCAGATGAACCTAGTTCTAGTTTAAATTAGGCAAGGTTTCAACAGGTAAGCAGGACAGACCATCCTAAGTCTGAACAAGGCATGTGCGGGGGACACAGGACTCCAAGCAGTGCTGATGCCAGGACACTCACTTGGCTCTGAGACTTGTCCACAAAAAGAAGCCTGGGGGATCTGGAAAGGGATTATCTGCAGAAAGAATGAGGACAAACCTTGGGGAAGTGCTAGAGCTAAGAGGTGGGCAAAAATGATAGATTCAGTGGGAAGAAAAGGGACCATGGGAGTGGAAAAATGAGACTTGGAAGATTGAGTGGCTCCATAGTTGATAGAGGCTTCCTAGGAATGGGGTGGCCATTGACAGAGTCCACGTCTGAGGAAGGACATGTGACAAAACAGCAGGATGTGTAGGGGGGCACACAAAGGAAAGATAGAGGGGATATAGGAATTTTTAAAACTCTTAAATAGTAGGTTGGGGATTGTCGCTTGCCTGTGAAATTCTACAAAGTGCTTTAGTCATCTAAGAGCCTGTTAGTGCTATATTTCTCACTAAACCCTAAACTAGGAAATCAAAAATGCCAACAGGGCCTTTCATAGTCAGGATTTTGCAATCTCCAGTTATAAGGGTTTGAGCCCAGAGGGGTTTTGCTTGCAAAGTGAGCCCTCCCCACATAAAAGGGCTACCCATTAAATGGCAGTAAGAATTTTAACTTTGAACAAATGGCCCAGCAGGACTCCCAACCAATCAGGCTGACAGCTTCTCAGAGGCCAAGATTTTCCTTTTTAGGACAGAAAGGTCTCCCACACAAAGCAACAGGAGCCAGCATGAGAGGCAGATAACAGCCTGGTCTCTCTCGAGCTCCTCTGTTTACAAAGCTGAGGGTTTAGGGCCAGCAGGGGACACACCTTTCTCAAAATAGAATGCATCTGCATGCATCTCCTTTCTAAATCAAAATGGCAAGCTGTACCTGCTCTATTGCTCTGTGCACAATGTTTCCTTCCTTTGCTGCTGTCAGTGTTGTCTGAGGATGGGAGACAGGGGAAACCCTACCAAATCTTCTAAATTGAAATCTCACTCAGTCACAATACTATTTTCCACTTCCTCTTGATAGGGACATGGTCAACTATTTCGAAACCTTGTAAATACCTTCCTTTGTGCACTATCATGTCCCATCTGAACACTGTTGGCATGTTCTGATTGTGCCTGAAGCTCCCTCAAGGCCACAGTATCCTTCTCCTTTTTAAAATTTATTTTTAAATTTTTATTTGATTTTCATCTCCAAAAATGGATCTGGTTAATAGTCTGGGAACAAATCCATATTACCCCTGTCAGACCCCCTTCTCTACTCCCCACCACTCCTAACCTCTGTTCATCCAGGAATGGAGGTCAAGCACTGGCCCCTCTGTTGTGCAGGAGCAGCAGGAATGGAGGTGAGGAGGCAGCAGGACCAGAGAGGAGGAAGAAGCACTTTACTTATTTTTATTTAGTTGTTCACATTGGTTGTTCCCCCTGACCCTGGGTCTTGAACCCAGGACCTTAGGATGTATATGGGACTGCTCCCAAGGAATACTAGACTGCTAAGCCAGCCGTGCGCAATCCCTGTTTCTATGCCCTCCTTACCTAAGTGTGAGGCAGAGAGGCTGACACAAAACACTCATCCAATAGAGATTTTCTGAATGTAATAAAAATAGCTGACTTTAGAAAAATATTTTAGATAGACATATATATGTATATATCCTTTCTGGAGAATCACCTCTCCCACAGCAGGGAATAACAGTCACCCTAGGTGGTACAAATGAAGACTTTACTTTGTAGGGTTATGAAAGCAAAATTGGAATGTTGAGTCACCCAAGAATGCATAACAGTCAGAAGCTTGTTCCACTCTTAGGGCTTCAGTAACAAGGGGAGAAGAAGGTGTCCCCAGATCCAGGGCAGCTAGAGCCCTGAAAGATGAGCTGTCTCAGAATCACTATACCAGGGACTCAGGGACAGGAAAGAGGGAGCAGGGGAGAGTGTACCTCTCTCCTTCCACCCTGCACTCTCCAGCTAGTGGCTGGTTGCCCAGTCCAGACCCATTAGCCACAGGGAGGCATGTCCCCAGCTTTCCCCCATCTTCTTGGTGAGCCTGCATGCCAGCAAGATTCTTGCTTCCATCATAAATAAGTAGAAATTCTGGCTTAATGATCTTTTTTAACTCTCTTATGTTCTTACTTATGATAATACAGTTATATTAATTTCATAATTTAAAAATAAGAGGAAGAGAAAAACAGTTTTTAGGTGAGATATGTACTATTCTGGCAGGATTTCATTAAAAGACTTTATCACAAGGTTCAGCTAGAAAAAGAACAATCCACATATAGATTCTTCTCACACTATTTCCTGTCTGGTTTAATCCCTTTTAAAATAATCACTCTCAACAAAGTCAAAACAGAAAACCCAGAAACACACCATGGGAAGCACTTTCTGTTTATGTTAAAGTCCCCTCTGTACTCTAGAACCAAAAATGTAATTGATGACATTCATGTCAACCAATTATATTTCCATCTGTTTATACATGTTTACCATCGTGGTTAGATTTTGCATGTGTAATGTTGTGTGTAGCCATTTGGAGATTAATCTGATAACAAATTGCAAAATGTACCAGGAAGAAATTCCCCATGGTATCATTTATATGAAAAATACCCCACAAATCCAAATAATACAAATATACTGCTGTGATTACTCTCCTTTCAAACTGTCGCAGTAATCTGACGCACTGCCTACACACAATAATACTAATCATACAAAACCTCACAGTCTTAAGTGGATATATAAATAATTATATGTGTACACACACATACATCTGTGCACATAAAGCAACAATTTTTCTGTAGCTCAGCCAAGTGGAGTCTGAACCATACTCTTTGGAAAGAGAAATATCAAAAGACACTGCTCTATTCCAACAACTTAACTTACTATGTTTATTGCCTCATGTCCAAATTCTTCACTACCGATATGCAAGCCTGTATTCTAGACCCATCCAGTATTTAAAAGGAGAGAAAATCACAAAAGGAAATGCATGGTTTGATTTATTATTATTGGAGAACATAAGTAGGAGCAGAAGTTGCTATTTAGGACAGAACTTGGAAAGAGTCCAAAATGGCAGGAAGGTATTACCCTTCTTGGGATGGGCAGGGTGGTGTGGCCACTCCACATCCCTTTCTCTAGCAGCCCCAGCTACCCTGTGACAAGCTTCCCTATGACAATCTTCCCTGAAATCCCCAGCTCACTCAAGTCTACTCAAAGAGACATTACGCTATCTATACAGGGGGAATGCTTCTCATAGGAAATTTCATCACAAGAATTACTGATAAATTTCCAGTGTATCAGAACATACATAGTGTGGACACAAAATTCTTTTTGTTGTTCTACCCTGGGCTTTGAGTCTCATTCCCAGATTGCTGGGTCTGACCTGGCCTATACCTTAGTCCTCTTAGCCACCTTAGCCACACAGGTATGCCAGGACACAGAATTGTTTTTCAAAACTCCATTTGTAGCCTCACACTATAAAACAAAATTTATTTGAAACCATACCACCATAAAGCTGTTTACCTACAGGAGGACTGGTAATTTTTCAGGATGATTCTTCCTTGGCATTTTCTTTTAATAAATTTGAATTTTCTTACACTAAGTATTCTTTGTGGTTTAAAAAAATAGAAAGTCACTGAAGTAAAAACTTCTAGATTCATTCAAGTTCTGAATGTTCCTCTTGTCATCCCATTCAACCCTTTTCCCCCAACTGTCCCCTTACAAGGGAGCTAATGGAAAGGGCAAGTGCTCTTTAAGGGGCAGTATACTCGTTGGTTACACAGGGCCTTGGGACAGATACACCTGAATTTGTCAATCACACTCCTACATCAGCCAGGAGGATAGGGACAATTGTTTAATTTTCTAAACCTCAGTTTTCTCATCTGAAAATGACAGTGCACAAAGTTGTGAAAACTGGGAGAAATATATTAAAATATCAGTCATGTAGTAAACAATTCATGTTCTACTACATGAATCTTTCTTGATAATTTCTTTTTTAAAAGGAACGGTGCAGGCAGGAAGAGAAAGGAGGAAGAAACATTTTCATTCATTTATTTTTTAATATAGTTGTTCACACAGCTGACTCGAATCCAGGGATATGTGGTTTGTTCCTTCAAAGGCGAATGGCCTAACCTCTGCTCCATGAGAGCACACCGTCTTGCAAATTTCTTTAGCAAGTATTTCTTACTAAAAAGCTAATTCTTGGTCCTTGGTTAGTAATAATGATTTTTCCCTCTTACTCACGACTTGAAAGACCTCATATGATATCAAAATGAGAAATCTAGTCTTAAAAAACAAAAATAAAAAGGTGACAAGAGAAAATGTAACTTATGTATTAAAGATTGATTATTAAACCAAGGAAGATTTGGTACTTCAGCAGAAGTATTTTACCTGTCCAACTATACGGTAATAAAGGAATTTCCTAAAGTTGAAAAAACACATTTTTATGGCACATTTAATGCCATTATCTATACCTCAGTGACTTCTATAGAGAAGGAAACAAAGGTGAAGAGAGTTAGAATTCATTAAAGATTGAAAATTAATTAGTACATCTCAACCCCATGAGTCATGGTCATCAATTTAAGTGACATAACACCACACACCAGATTTTAATTAGGAGAGTTACAAAACTATTTAAGAACCAAAACCCAATTGTCACTCTCAATTAAGCAGCCTGATGGAACATACTATACGATGCTATAAAGTGTTCCCTTTTGCACAAGAAGATTAAATAAAATCCTTGTTCATGGGCTCACTCACTTCCCCTAAAGTATATAATAATATGTTTAATAAAATTGATTCATTTATTCATTGTGCAAAAAGTGTCAGTCTTTGGGACAAGAAATTAATCAGGAAATGGACCCAAGACCAACTAAGTTATAAACACCCTAGCAAAGACAAGATGTAGACAGGAATTTCTGGCTCAGACATCTAGCTTTGGCTAACTGACGTCTCCAGGATGAGTGCCATGAGATAGCCTCTGAGGCTCAATTCAGCTCCAAGATCCATTAGTTGTAGAATGATAGATACCATTTCTCATTAACCCTGCTCTTTTCTCTTTTCTTTTTTTTAAACAAGCTTTTATCATCCATTAGCTATTTGAAAAGTAACTCATCTTCTTCCCCTTAAAAAGTCAATTTTTAAAAAGTTAACTAAAAATACAGAGCTTAAAAACAATTTCACTCCCTCTTCATTAGTATATACATGCAAATAGCCTCAACAACACATCATGCTTTCAAGAAACATTTGAAATTCTCCACTTTGCCTTGGTGAAAAAAATTGAATGTCATCATTCACATTCATTCTCAGAGTAGATTTTCATCCAAATATAAAATGGCAGCTACCATTTCACTCTGGTTAAATTGACCATATCCCCTACCCCATGACCCCTACCCCATGACCCCTACATACAGGAACTTGGAACATTCCTTATACTCTTTGGGGGTGATGAGAACCTTTTATGAAGTTGAAAGAATATTATACTTTTAGCTTTCCCATTCTTTGCTATTGCGCATATCAATCAGTACATATTCACTAATGTCCACATTAGCCATAAAGAAGGCAACTTCCCATGAAGTAGTAGAATCAAAAGGCAACTATCTCTCAGTTCTACCTTTGGGTCATTGATTCTCCATTTTAAATATCCAGTGGCTCAAAATATGCATGCTTATAATTGAGGACTTTGTCCTTTCCAATGTTGTCATGAAGCTTGAGGTGTGTTTCTGAGTGTGGGTTGAAATATCAAGAGACACTGATCAGAACTATTTAGGTACACACACACACACACACACACACACACACACACACACACACACAGCAGAGGACCCTAACAATATCAGAAAATGGAAGAGCTTAAGCAAAAGAAGGAAAGAAGATAGTTGTGTTCTATGCAAAGATGCTTGATGAAAAAATGGAATTAGAAATGGGGCAAAGACCTGAGAAGGGAAGGGTAAATTTTGCATATGAATGCCAAAGTTCCGCCTAGATTAATCAGAAACTCCAACTCAGGTTGCTCCTGCCACACAATTATAATAACTTGCATAGCACCAATTAATCATAATAAAGGTTTAGTTTCTAGGAGAAGAAAGAAAATAGAATCTTGTGTAAATTGATGCTTTATTTCATGACAATGTAAGTCACTGACAGTGAAGGAGGAGGTGGCAGCGCAGTCAGGTAGAAGATGGAGATGTCTCCAACTTAACAGAAGGGAAGCACTTGTAGGTCTCAGGAGACCTAAGTTCCCTCTTACCTACAAGGAGTAGAAGAGAACTTGTCTGTTGAAATATACCCTATATGTCCCCTGAAACTTATGAGGCAATTCTTCAGATAACAATGTCACTGAAAAATATACTAAAGAATCTCTGTAAAGTGATTATTTGTATAAAAGAATACATCAGAATAACATCATTTCTGCTTACTCCTGTGGAAAATAAAACTTTGAGACTTCCAAAGAATATTACCATTAGCATAGCATTTCCTTAGAGCTCTAGCTGTGGAGGCCAACTGCCTGCATTCAAATCCTCATCCCACATTGCCAGGCATCTACAGGCAGTAATTTCTTTAATGTGCTGTGTCTTGGATTCTTACCTGCAACATGGGAATGCTGTTATTAAGGTAGCTGATATATGTAATCTGCATTCAGTCACATGGAAAGCACCTCCTGGTGCATAAGCTTTTAAAAATTGGCTCTCATAATCATTAGCTTCTGGACTATCATATTGCTCACTGTGCAGTGATAAAACTTTTGGAAGACAACAACCTGATAAGAGGTTAAAGGGCAAAATTATCAATCAAATTGAGTCCTGGGTTAATGAGTCCTTGAATACCCCCACAGAGAAGGATGAGGACCTCAGAAGTAGGAGTCCAGCCAGTCTGCAGTTGAGATAGAATCCAAGGGCCAGTAAGGAAACTGAAGCCAAGGGAATTCTTGGAACAGAGCCTCATCACCACTGTGAAACTATCTTCAACCTACGCTTTCAACTTTTATAGGTTCTTATTAACCCAGTACTCAGACTCTCAGTTATTCACATGACCTCATAGCCTCTCTCCACGACCTTTTCTGCTCCAGTCACACTGGTCACCATCTTGGTCTTCCCTCTGTGTGACCAGATATCTGCAGGCTTGTTCCCTCATGTCTTCTGTATCTTTGTATCTTTCTCAGTGAGGCACTGACCATACAATTGCTAGTTCTGTCTTCCCCTACCTCTTTCTAGCTTCATTTTTCTCAGAATCAAATATATTTGTATGAATACAGAATACAATGTATGTATTTGATTTCTGTTGAGTTCCATGAAAGCATGGGCTTTTCTGGTCACTGCTCAGCACCCAGCACAGAAGAGGTGTCAAATAAATGGATTACAAGATTACTGCACAGGAAAGGCAGGTTACTATCAGCATTAAAGGTTAAATGATAAAGAAAACCCAACACTAAGTTGTCCTTTCTCTTTTAGGATAAAATCGCATATTTGGATACTCTAATTGATATCCAAGTAAAAACTTTCAACTGTCGCCAGGAGCAGAGGCGAGGAACAATGCAAACCCTTGAAATGAAAAGCATAAACATGTCACACTGCCAAGAGAGAACTGGATCTGGGAAGGGCATCAGCCTTTAACAAAATCCACAAACTCATTGCCTAGTGTAGTGTTCAAAGGAAACTTCACAAAAGCATGTAATCACTGCACTCCTACAAGGTCATAACACCCAGACTGCACTCAGAAGGCAGTGTGCACCACTCAGCCCACCACGCATGTGAACATCACAGGTGGGAAACCCCTCCTGCAAACTAAGTAAGGTTCAAGTAAGATATAATCTGAAAAGCACGTGCAAGGAAAAGTACCCAGGACCTGCATGTATTAACCAGTTCACTTTAGACTTCTCTAAATTCACTTATTAAAAAGTAATCTAAACACATGGGATAAAGACTGTTGCTTAGGAAAAACAAAAGTTTTAGCAATAACCTGGATTGGATTCATACAACTACACAGTAAGGACATTCTAATTCTAGAATACTAAGACTCTGAGAAAGTAATTCCTTAATAAAGGACACCCAAATTCTACCCATTCTGGCTAATGAGATTCATTTTCCTTGATAATACAAAATCTAGAAGACTACAAAATTATTCTCCTGGGTACTGATGAAGAGGTATTTAAACACATAGCAAGAAGAACAAGGGATACACTTCGACTTTAATTACTACGGAGTGTTTATATTCAATATACTTTAGGAAGAAGGCAATTCATGATGTCTTCTGTTGTATTACAAGAAAAAGAACCCTGACAATTACAGACTCTCTGCAAATCCTTACATCTATAAATAGCCATCCCAAGGAGAAGAACAGAAGCTAAGAAAAAATAAAAATGGACATGTGACCTTTCAACATCAGTAGATTTATACCCAAAATGGAGTACCTCCATGAGCCAAAATTTAGGACCTTCAGGTCCTAGAATTAATACTTTGAAAACCTGGAGAATTCATCATATGGGTATGAGGCTTTCCAAAAAGCCTGCTTGGTGTTTAGCTCTGAGAAGAACCTGGATAATCAGGTATGAGCCTGGAAAGCTGTTAAGTCGTTAATGGGATTAAGCCATTCTCTGGCTAGTCCAGGAAAAAGAGTGAACCAGGGCACAAGAAAGGAGGGTGAAAGAGATAGGCAATTCTTGCAGTGAAGGTATCATCTGCCATCACTGCTACACTATGCAAATCATGTCTTGTCACACCATCATCCAAGTCAGAGAAGCAAAGCCAAACAAAAAAGACAATTATCACCTTAGGGTTCAATCTACAGTTCCTAAGTCAGATGAAACTGGAATGGCACTGCATCTGAGAGGAAAGACAAGGCCATTCCAGGGCATAGGGAGAGGGCACTCAACCAGCACCCGCCACCAGCAAGATAACACCAAGCTCCTCTCAGGAGTCTTCCATTCAAACAAGCATGAGATATATGCGAAGGACATTTGTTAGATGAGGAAGAGAAGAACATACAAGATATACACATGGACCCTAATACCAGTGTTAAGTTTGCCTGTCATAAGAATACAAAGGACTATAGGATTTATTGTTTAATGACAGAATCAAGAAGGACTGTGTCAAATAAGTGAGTTGGTATCATGGGGTGGAGGGCAAAAGGATATGGAAACACTGAGAGAGGAGGAGGCTATTCCTAGGGTAGGGAAGAGGACCAGTTAGATTAAAGCATATGAAAGATCTTAAACAGCAAACTATGGAGCACAGACTTTATTTAATAGGGCCCCAAGACGGGCTTTAAAGAGTTTACTGCATTATCCAGCAACCCCAGGATGGATTGTATGATGCAGATGTTGAAGGCAGAGAATGCAATTATGAGGCTATGGGGATAGTTCATGTACAAGGTCGTGATTTCTAGAATTGAGAGGCAGCAGAAAGCCAGCTGAGCTCTGATATAAAGATAATATATAAAACCCAGGGAACAAGAAGGAGGCAAATATCAAAGAAGAGGCCAACACTTAAAGGATGAGTGCCTATTGTGAATAGTGCACTGGTGATGCAAATAGGATCAGACACACCCCCACCCCTCAACCTGAAGGAGAAAGAGAATGAACAGTCATAAAACTAGTGGCAACAGCCATATGATTTGAGTTTTAAAAATAGATTTGCCCTTATTCATCAGTCATTTAGACTTAAATTACCCATCATCTGTCAGGCCCTCTTTTCCTACAGTTCCAAATCCCACTGATTCTTAATCTAAGAATTATGAAGCACACCCAGTCTAATCCTGTGCAGCTTAAGGGTATATAGTTCCCATTTTCAAACAAGGACCTAGTGAAGATAGACAAAGGCTATATAACTTGCCCAAGGTCACACAGACAGGTCAAACCAGTTTATCTCTCTCTAACCAGTGTTCTGACCTGCCTCGCCTCCTGAAACCTTCTACCCAACCCTTCCTCCCACTCTCACAGACGCCCAACTTGGCCTGGCATCTGGGCCTATACCTCAGGTCTGGCTTCTCTCAGTCCTTGCCCAGTGCTTCAGGTAGCTCTGCCTACAATCAGACTTATATCACACCACTACCATTTACAAATGTTCATAGCTTCCCAATGTCTACCAAATAAAGCTCAGATCCCACAGCCTGACATTCAGGGACTCCCAGCACTGGTCAAATGACACCACATACACATTTTGCTACCTCCCATTTAGCTTCAGGAACAATAACTATTTTATGTTTTCCTAAAGTCTTCACAGCCCATAAATGTGCCCATGTAAGATAGTCATTCAGGTATACACACACATACACAAATATATACACATATATGTATATATGTGTGTATATATGCATGTGTGTGTTTATATATATATATGTATGTATGTATGTATATCTCCTTGGAAATGACAGAATTAGAAAAGCAATATCAGAATCTATTCTTATATGGTGCTTACTCTACATGGCTTTTTTCCAAAGTAACATAGCATCCTCAGACTCCAGCATCTTCTATTTCATTGGGAATATAAGCTATGAAGTCTTTAGGAAGACAAAACAGTAAGTTAACAACTCCTGGGTTATAGGCACAGATTAGGCTACAATGATCACAGAAAAGAGAAATATTCATGTGCCTTGACTTGCAAGATGTGCTATCAGAGATTGGGGTGGAACTTGAGCAGGCCTTTAAAGGTGAGGGCAGAATTTAGACAAATGGAAGACAGAGTGAGGTACTTTCATTTCCTCAGAAAACATGCAAATTCCTGAAGAGCCACACTGTGATTCTAAATGTATTCAGTTAAGATTACACAAGACTCATTTCTAGAGCACAGAGCCTAAAAGCTGACCATACCATCCCCTGAGACTGCTGAAAAGGGCAATCCATATGGACTGTCACTCCTTTCTCTGCCATTAACTTCTTCCAGGAACTGAGCAGAAATGGTGACAAGGTACTTCAAAAGGCAGAGACCACAGTTTTTTTGGAGATTACCTATGAAACTACTCTGATTTTAAAACTTCTATGCTTATCCTAGGCCAGAGGGATGTGAGGGAACTCTGAGCACAGAGTCAGAACATGTAGAGATAGGGCAGGGAGTATGGAGAAGGGTGGAAGAAAAGCCCAGTCCAGAACTGACTCAGTTATTGCCTCTCTAATCAGTCTGTCTGGGCCTAGGCAGCTCAGAGGCGAGCTATTGCAGGGTTAATTGTTTCTAGTGGGTAAAAGCTTGATTCATAAAAAATTCAAGATGACTGATATTTTCACAGGTATCGCAGAGGTCTAACTCAGGAAGATGCTGTCTTCCTTGTAGTGATTAACCTCTAAGAAGGCTGCTCAGCCACCACACAGTGTTTGTGGAAAATTCCCGCCAGGAATAGCACAGAACTAACATGCAAGACAGAGCAGGAGTGTCATTTAATGAAGTCTTCAGGTTACCTAGGTAGAGGATTTAAAGGTCATGGGCAATTATTTAAATGAAGATGCAAGGGAAAATCTAGAAGCAGCCCTTGAACAATGGGAGCGTGGAGGTGGCAGAACTTCCCCACTCCAGCCAGCAGCAGAAAAACATATGCCATCTAGCTCACTCCAGAAACACTTTTAATATTCAGCATTCCAATTCATATGAAATGATGGACAGAGGGAATAAAGAAGTGAGGGAGGGAAGGAGAAATGAAAATAGGGAGATGGGGGAGGGAGAGATGGAGGGACAGAGGGAAATGTTAAATATTATAGCAGCCTAAAGATTACCTATTTCATCATCAGTCTTATTTCATTCCATCATCTGTAGACATTACATTTATTGAGCATTTCAAATGAGTATGATGCATTCTGACTTCTGCTAGGTGGTAATTACATCCCATAATTTATTAAATAAGAAATTCCATCTAAAATCATTAACACAAAAAATAAAATGGAAGCTAGCTATTTATATGCTGCCTGTCACCATGCCCTCTCACACATACAGCAGGATAAAAACAAAGACATATGTGGCACAAAAAACCTACTCTCCATTCCCTGAGAGCCCAGGATGCAGCAGAACTGTAAATTTGGGTAGGTGCACCCATTGGCAGAAATCTTACTAGCTGAGTTTGTTAATTTAGCTTCCTTTCCATCTTATACTCTAGACAATCAGCAAGTAAATATCATTTCATAAACACACAAAGGTGCCAAATTCAGAGGAAGGCAAGGTGACCAAGTCTCTAAATCCCTTAGAAACTGCAAAATGCAAACTCTCTGAGCAACATGAGCAGCATGAGCTCAAGGTATGTGTGCATGCTTGTGTTTTAGGAGAAGGAATAATGAGACGGGGAGATCTGGGCAAAGTAGAAAGATAATGGGTTTCCCTGAACAAAAAAAAAATGTAAAATCTATTTCCAGGCAGCTTGATAGACACTCTAATCACAGCATGTACAAGTCGATTATCCGTTGTAGAATAAAATCTCTTTTCTCTTTTCTCTACTCACCCACCTTCCAGAATGGAGAACACTTGTTTTTTGTAAAACACCCTGACTTACCAAGGCTGCTCTCTCTGGGTGTTTTCTTCCTTCTGCTTTTACTAAGAAGTGTGTTATCTGCTCTCAAACCTACATATAACATTGTGTTTGTTAGTACAATGACATAATACTACATATTTATAGTAATAGTTGCTATGTGCCAGCTATTATTCTAAGAACCTTTTTGTATTCACTGATGTAACTGTCACAGCAATCCTATGAGATATGGATGAGCATTGTTTATTTTACCAATGAAAAACTGAGACCACAGCTCTGCTTTGAGCTAGAAGTAGCAGAGCTCAGGTAAGAACCTCCACACACTGGCTTCATGGTCCCCGTACTAATTACTAGTAGTAGTTAGTATTAGGCTTTGTAGCCTAAATATTTGGTAGACTTAAATTTATGAGGGCAAGAAGATATTGTACTTTCTATGAATAAATTAAATGCTTTACACAGACTCCCTAAAGCCACTCTACTGAAAAATAGTAGATGTCACACCAGGTGTGGGCAAGATAATTATGAAATACTGGGAGGGAAAAATCATAAAACTGTGAAATTCTAGGTTCAGATGACCTGACAAGTATGTATGTAATAGTACTTTAACCCCAAGCAACAAGATACATGGTTTATCAAAAGTTCCATTTAGAACTCCAGACACTGAATCCATATTAAAAGAAAGGGTTTACAAGTTTTTGGTATAGACACACTAACTTTAAACGCATAAGTTATACTATATCATTAAAGAAAGCTATGTCTCCAACCTTACCCTACTTTTGTATTAACCAAAACAACTGGTCCTAATCACATCCAGTATAAAGACTTCTACTCTGTGTAGATGTGTTTACACACATATACACCCACATCCAGAGCTATCAAGAACTTCAAAATAGAAAACGCTGCTTGACAAGTCTATTGTTACTCCCTGGAAATCAAATTCCCTGAGAGCAGGGTTTGCCTGCTTTGTTCACTTCTGTATCCTCTACAACAAAACCCATCACTTAAAAGGCAGTCAACTGATATCTACTGAATGAATGATTGTATAATTGAATGAATGGAAATTATGTGATACTATAATAATGAAGCTTTTGCTAGGTGAAACGAGGTTGAACTAAGCAAAATAGTACAAAGAATTCAAAAGGGTCCTGTTCCTCATTGTAATAAAGGTAAGCATTTTGTTTTTTTTTTCAATGTGACTTAATATTTTAGTAATAATATGCTTTACTTATCTCTGATCCAACAGGGTAATTAGCAAGCATTGACATCAAATATAATATATTCAGAGACCTAAAAATGCTGTCTAATTGAAGGAAGAGAAGATAATAAACTACAACCTGAAGGTCTACTAAGAAGAGATGCCTCCAGACACATTTTCATTTTAAAGCAAAAAACCCATTATCTACAAGTTCAGAAGACAAAGTATGAGGTTACTGCTCAACACTTTTAGTCAAGTGTGCCTCTCAGTTCTATTCCAGGAAATGAACTATATTTGTCCCTGAACTCAAAGACAATTTTAGGCTAAGTCCATCATATTGTGAATGACCCCAGTCAGTCAAGTCATAACAAGGACTGCATGCTGACTGTGCTGGACCCCGGGCACTTCTGCCCCGTCCTCCAGTCATTGCATGGTAATTAGCATTACATATTAATTACATACTGTACATTATATTTTACAACTTTAGAGAGGAGTACTCAAATGTTACATATTTAAATGTCTCCTCTGATCTTAAAACTGTTTTGACTGATTTTAAAATAATTAAAATAGGGTGCACCTGCATGGTTCAGGGAGCTAGGTGCAGGCCATGGAAAGCACAAGGAACCAGGTTCTAGATGCGGGGCTAAGGGAAAACAACAAATAATAAAATAAAATATTTTGGGAGTCTCAAAACAAAAATGTTTTAGGTCCTAGAGAGTAAGGATGTAAACTGGAGCAGCCACTCTGAAAAACTTCATGAAGTTTCCTCAAAAAGTTAAAAATAGAAATAATCATATGATCCAGCAATTTCATTGTAGGTGTTTATCTGAAGAATATGGAAACACCAATTCAAAAAGACATATGTACTCCCATGATCACTGCAGTACTATTCACAACAGCCAAGAAAGGGAAACAACCTAAGTCCCATCAACAGATAAGATGTGGTATGTGGTGTATATGCACAGTGGAGTATTACTCAGCTAAAAAAATGATGAAATCGTGTCATTTTCAACAACATGGATGAAACTAAAGAGGATTATGATGAAGTGAGGTAAGTCAGAAAGAGAAAGAAAAAACCCACGTGGAATATAAATATAGCAAAGGAACAGATAAAGCAAAAACCACCCCTTGGACTCTTGACAGCAGAACTGAGGTTACTAGAGGGGAAGGGAAGAGGAGTGAAAGCAAAGTGTTGTGGGGACAGTGGACAGTGGTGGAGAACTATTAGAAATTTAGTGGTGGGCATTGTGTCATAATTAATGAAGAGTGAATCTGCACATGTAAAATTTCTATTGTGTTACAAATAAATGATACCTCAATAAAATTTTAAAAAAAGAAAAGAAGGAAAAAAAAAAGATTTCCTGTTAAACCTAAAAGATCAGTCACCCAACACTGTTCCACTGGGATAGGTAACACTAAGCCTCTGACTCTCGCACCAGATGAGGTACAAGAGCTATGACTATACACCCCACAACCATGGGATCATAGTGGCACCTTAGGAAGATCCTTTGGTCACATGTGCAACAGGGGCAGGGAAAGCAAGGCTGGCCCTGGAGGCCAGGAGGTTGTTGAGACAGAAACCAATAAATAGTAAATGATGCGCAAACCAAGAACAGATGCTCAGGCAACTACGAAGACAACTCTGCTGGACTTGACCACCAGCCACATCCCTCCTTCCCAACTATCTCCTAAGTTGGTCCCAAGGTTTTCTGGTCTAAGTGACTCAAAGTAATTCACTCAACAAACATTTATAGGGTGCCAGTTACAAGCCAGACACTGTTCGAGACACTTGATCTACTTGACCTGAGAAACAAAAGCAAAGATCCTTGCCCAAGGCTAATTTTCTTCTGGGACAACAACTGAAAAACACTAAGCAATGCTTAAGTATATCATATAGCCAAATTAAGAAAGGGGTAATGCAGAGTAAAAGGATAAGAAACTCTGGGTGGAGATGAGTGTTGTAGTATTAAATAGAGCATGAAAAGAAACCCTCACTATAAAGATCAGGTTTAGCAAAGACATTAAGGGAATAAGATAGATTCGTGGAGGAAAAGCAGTCCAGAAAGAGGGAACAGATGGAGATGGGAATGTACCTGATAATTCCCCAAGTTATCCTTAAATAAAAAATAAAAACTTGTCACCAGCTAAAAGAAATTTCTACTTTAGATGGACGAATGAACTAATTAAGATGAAATCCGACAAGTTGAGTCTGCAAGGCCCACTAACAAATTGGACAGATGGGTCCTAGAACTGGAGTGAGTGATATGGAATGCAAGTTTGACTTTGGTAGTGTGGCAGAAAGGGTTAAATGCTGGCCAATTCCATTTCTTATTCTTAGTTTCCTGTGCAATTAGGCTGAGGTAATAAGACTTAGTTCTGGTCAACAGGATGTGGGTAGAAATTAACTGCATTGCATCCAGGCCTTGCTGTCCACCCCCTGAGAGCATGCCTTCCCATTCTCTCTTACTTTCCGCAGCACCTGCAGTGACCTCATTTTTTGAGATGAGCCATAGATAAAAGGCTCTCAGATTCTGAAGTTATTGCTTGAAGAATGGCACCCCAGGAGGGATGCCTAATCCACTTGGGATGTGGTACGGAGAAACTATGAGTTAAATGTGTTAAGCCCCTAGATTTCAAGTTGTTAAAGCAACTAGCTTAGAGTGCCTAAGTAATAAAGTAGACAGGGCTGTAGTGCAAACAGATAAAGTGGAAAGGAGCCACATCATTAAAGGCTGTAATCTTCTAAAATTGCCAGCAACGGAGAATAGACTTTCTGATTTCTAAGGACAAAGAACATTAATAAAAGATTTATCTTACTAGATACACCTAAACTACTTCACCTTTTCCACCTTGAAACGCTTAGGCTTCCTTAGGCTTCTAGAATTTAGTTCTCCTTGGTTTACTACTAACTTCATTGACTATTAAATTTCTTCTGCCTATCTCTGTAGTGGGTGTTCTATTTCAGCTGATTTTTGTTGTCTTACTATATCTTCTTCCTGGGATTCTATCTACTCTGGTTGCTTCAACTCCTACTTACGTACTTGTGATTCCCCACCTGTATCTATAGCCTCACTCATCTCTGAAGCTATAATCCCTATAGAACAGAGCTGGGATTTATGGGATAGGGTGGTTAATTTTATGAATCAACTTGACTAGGAAATAGGGTGACCATACATTTGACTAACATTTCTGGGAGTGTCTGTGAGGGTTTCTGGATGTGATTAACATTTGAATCATTTGACCCTCTCCCCAATGTGGGTGGGCCTCATCTAATCTGGTGAGGACAGGAGTAGAACATAAGGGCAGAGAAAGGGAGAATTTGCTTCTGTTTGTGACTGTTGAGCTGGGATATCAGTCTTCTCCTGTCCTTAGACTGAAATTTTACCAGAAATCACAAGTATGCAAATGGGAGTTGAATTTGTCTGGTTCTTAAGTCAGGTTTTCCTGGGTTTCCAGCTAGTAGATAGCAGATTGCGGAACTTCTCCATAAATCTTGTGTGTGTGTGTGTGTGTGTGTGTGTGTGTGTGTGTGTGTGTGATTGTTACTATTTCTTTGGAGAACTCTAATACATGGGGCAAATATGAGTACTGTGAATATAAAACTATTCCGTCATAGATTTAGCTTGCCTCCAAAACACGCTGGCCCACCCTCCTACTGTCACATGGATCAATAATAACATTATCGCTCTCACCTCCTGAACCACAAACTCAGAGTCACTTCTGACTCTTACTTTTTTCCCACTCTCATAGCCAGTTTCATAGCCACTCTCATATCCAGTTTCAGTTTCCCTTCAGCCTTTTCTCTTTCTGTGGGAAAATGTCACCCAGAAACTCTCCCTTGTGGAGCACTGGATCAACTTTATCATTTGATGAAGACTTTTTCCCCCTTTTAGTTACCATACTCCCTCCTAAATTAATTCAATTTCAAAAGCCCTAAGTACTACTTTAAAATATGATGAAATTTAATGTTATCACACAGTGTAGATGTGGCCCCAAAGGATACACTAGAACTGAAGATCATGAGGGTTATTAGTGAGTTAATTTAAGCTGGCAAGTGAATATACCCCCCCCCCCCCCCCATAATCCCAAGTGCCCTAGAAACGAAGCTGCATAAAAAAGATGTCTTCTGGTCCTCTGCCAAGACTAGATGACCTGATGACTGTGGAACCTTATGAAAACTACCAGTAGAACCACAGTCCCTTCCCAAGAAAAGAAAGTCATGCCACACTCCTCAGGACCCCACATCATCAGGGAAACACACACACACACAAGACCTCAGACACCATGCCTGGCAGGGTGACAGCTGTAAACTTTAACCCTCTCTGGGCTAATGGCCCTGCTCTTCTTCTCCTGAGACCAATAGTGAAGAAGACAATGATAGAACTGGGGCTGTTTCACTCACATCTGGTGAATCTATGTAGGGGTCCAATTAATGAAAAGAAAGTTTCAACTTTCAAATTTTGAAGTTAGTATGTCTAAAATATCCCATAACCCTTCTCGCAGATACTATCTCTGACAAATGTGCTGTGTCTGTTAAAGCTCATTTTCTTTTTCATGTAGACTATTGCAATAATCTACTAGCTAGCTCCAAACTAACTACTTTGCCTTCTCGCTGCTATCAGAGTGGCTTCTGATAGACACACCCTAACTCTCCTCTCCTTCAAATCACTCAAAACAAAGAGATTGGTGTGTCTCCCACCCCCACCCCCAGTAGCTCAAGCAGCTAAGACACAGGCTATGAAAGCCAGGAGCCCAGCTTCCAAGGCTGGAAAAAAAACATCGATGTGCCCAAGAAGGCAGACAAGGTTGGTAACTGTAACACTGTTTATAACACATCCATGGAAAATGATAAATTCTATTATATGCACATACAAAATATTATGTAGCAGGTGGAGATTTATATGTAGTAACAAAAAGATAGACTAGGCATACTGCTTATGAGAAAGCAGGTTTCAGAACTTGAACTGTAGCCTTAGCAGTTACTAAGAAAGGAAATCTTCAAAATAATGCAAGCTATTTTCTCTAGGTTCTTATGTGTGTCATAGCTAAAGTTCTGGTGCAAAGGGGAAGAAAAATGAGACTGGGGAGTATGCCCTATGGGCATTCAAATTTATACCTACAGAAATGACAGAAGTCACATACTACATCTAAAATTTGAAATGTGATGTTCAATTATTGCATGCAGATAAAAGGGTAACACTAAAAGTATTTTTAGAACCTTCACGCATCATTAAGAAATAGAGCGACCCAATTATTTTAACTGGGCAAGTGACATACATTAGTACAGAAGAAATCAGTATGCATAGGAAAACATTCTTAATTGTACTAATAAAAGCAGTAAAAGCAATACCTATTAAAACATTACATTCTTATTTTTCACCTATACGTTTGACAAAAGTTTGAAAGTTTGTTTTTGCTTATTTAGTACAACTACCTTGGAGTGACATTTCTAATGAGCTTAATCTTGGGCTTGGCAATTTAATTTCTACTTTGTGTCCTATTGTACAAAAGTTTACCTGAACATAAATATCAGAGAAACAAATACAAGAATGCTTGCTACTATATTATTATTCACATGGTTGGTTAGATTCGTGAATCTGAACCCCACTGAGAGCAAACTAGCTGTATAAGAGGGTATTCATAGTTTAAACCCATGTTGTTCAAGGGCCAGCTGCATGCTTTGAATGAATTCTCAAATGAGATTGATCCTGCTCTGAGAAACAAACTTGGAGACTCTTCTTTAATTTTTGTCCATAGGTATATATTAAAAAATTCATACACATGTGTAAAGCATCATATTTAGAATATCTCCATAATGCATTTAGGGCTTGATTCTTAACCCTAACTGCACATTGTCACCTGGTGAATTGTACAAGAGACATCCATGTCGAGGTCTCCTCTCCAAAATTTCAGATTCCTTTTGTCTAGGGAAGGACCCAGGAATGTTTTGTAAACTCTTCTGGTGAATCTAAGGAGCAGCTGGTGTTGAGAACACAGCCTTAGGGAATCTGTGGGAGGCACGTGGAGGTGCCTTTGAGCTTAGGATAATACTACAAACTAGTCAAAGTCCTTATATCCCAAGAACTTCTTTATTGAGACTATAAATTCCACACCCCAAATCTCTTTTGAAAGAAGGTCAGTTGTGATCAATAACTACCACATAGGATTCTGTACACACAGCTGACAAATTAAATATAAATAATTAAAAACAGATGCTTTTTGCTCAAGCATTTCAAAAAAATCAAAACAAAAATGTTAGTTACTCATAATATTTGTCTTCATAAAAAAATAATAACAACAATAACTGATTCCATTAGACAGAATTCAGACTATACAGATGGCAAGGGTCAGGGTCACCATACGTGGACATCATCTAAGTTTCCCATACATTGATTTCACACTGATGGAAAAATCTATTAGTTTCTCAGGCACAATGCTATTTAGGTATGCAAAAATCAAAATAAGACAGAAATGCAGTCTCTACTCAAAGGTTATAGGGAAGAAACAAATACCTAAAAAAATAAAAGGTTTAATGAAGTTTTCAATGTACTGTGACAGCTATTTCTGTGGAATATATTGAAGCCATAAAAGAAAGTGTGCCATATTTAAGTAGGGGAACAGGGATTGGTAAATTTGATGCAACTGACAGAATTTCAAAATATTCAGAAGTGTTTGCTGGGGTGGATTAGGGACATTAAAATAAAAGGGCATTTCAGAGAACAAAGAGCAAAAGAACAAAGATAGGCATAAAAGTCATATGAATTTCAGTGTTTTCCTGAAAATAATGCTAGATTCAATCCATTTAATAAGTCCTTCTGTAATCTGAGAGACCTGGCACAGTAGACTCTTCACACTTTGAATTTATACCACAGTTTCCCAGACAGAGAAATGCCAACCACAAGAAGTCATCTGCTTACCTTTCAGCTTATAGCTGAGTGGGCAGTAAAGAGCATAAAGATGAAGTGAAAGGTAGAAGAAATAGGCATGTGCAGAAAAGTTATCCAGAAAATAACCAAAAGTATAGGCTCATAAATTAACCTACAAGTTTGCTGAAAAGTCTGGTACATCTATTGACATATGGAGAGCATCCCAAGAGCAGTATTCAAAAAGAAAACAGAAAACATTACCCAGTCCTTTTATTACTGAAGGACAAAGCAGATCAAGGGAAAAGGCAAAATCATTGGCATCGACCAGAATTAAGTGGTAATCTTAGCATTACCACACCAATTGTAACCTAGATTATTTAAAATCAAAGTCTCAACTTTCTTATCTGAGAAATGGGAATATACCACCTTCTTCATGTTTTCAAGATGACTAAATGAAGAAATGTATTCCAGGGGATTCTGCATAATGCCCAGGAAAAAATTAGAAATGCTAATAATATTAAATATGCTAAAAGAGTAAGTTAGTAATAAGCAAACATTATATACGTCTAGAAGATGATGCATTGCCTTGCACTAAATATAATCTCCCCTTACCAGAAGACCTGTGAAAACTTGACAATTCATGAAGAGAAAAGACATTAAGACAATTCCAATAAAAAGATGAAGTTTGGTAAATTCAAAGAGGAATGGCCCCTATGAAAATTCCATAAGGAATAAAGCTATTTAAAATAGACTTACAAAGATTTTATTCATAAACCATAATTCCTCAATTCTAACTGTGCAATTCAATGGGTTTTGTACATTGACATAATTTTCAACCATCATAATCAGTTTTAGATTTTCGTTACCCTCAAAAGAAACCCATACCCATTGGCAGTCCCTAGAACTCCATATCAATTTACAAATCTGCTTTCTGTCTCTATTCCATTGCATATAAATGAGATGATACAATCTTCACTTAGCATGTTTTCAACTTTCATCCACATTGTTGCATGCACCAATACATCACTCCTTTTGACTTCCAAATAATACCCTAATGTGTGAATAGAGTACACTTTATATACCCATTTATTGAATGATGGGCATTTGAGTAGCTTCTGCATTTTAGCCATTATAAATATGCAGCTAAGATTAGTCCTATACACATTTGATGTGAATGTATGTTTTCGGTTCCCTTAGGTATATATCTAAAAGTGGAAATGCCAGAATATTTGGCAGGTAAACTATAACATTTTGAAGAACTTTTCAACTTTTCCAAAGCAGCTACATATTGCCTATTCCCAGCAGTGGGTTCCAACTTCTCCACATCCTCACCAACATTTGTTATTATCTGTTTCTTTTATTATAGCCACCCTAGGTGGATGTAAAATATCTCATTGTGCTTTTGATTTGCATTCCCCTTAACACAAGTGACACTGATTATTTTTATGTGTTTATTGACCATTTGTTTATCATCTTTGGAAAAATATCTATTCTATTCCTTAACCACTTTTAAATGAATTATCTTTTTAATTTTTGATTTGTAGAGTCTCATACATTCTGAATACCATTGACATGTCATATATATTATTTTTCAATATTTTCTCCTATTTCTGTAGGTCACCTTTCCACTTTCTTGAGTATAATTTGCAGCACTGAAGTTTTAATTTTTATAAAGTTTAATTTATCTATTTTTTCTTTTGTCCTTTGTACTTTTGTACTCAGACCCATTAAGGTTTTTACCTAACTCAAGGTTACAAAAATTTACTCTTTTTCTATAAAAGTCTTATAGTTTTAGCTCTTACATTTAAGTCTATGATCCATCCTGAGGTATATTTTGTATATGGTGTGAGGAAAGGGATCCAGCAGCAATCTACTATTTCTTAGATGAATATTCAGTTGTTCTAAAACCTTTTGTTAAAGTATTATTTCCCCATTGACTTATCTGGGCAAAAAAAATCAGTTGACTGTAAATATAAGGGTCTATTTCTGATTTTTAATTCTGTTCCATTGACCTATGATACATACTCATGCCAATAACATGTTGTCTTGATTAATGTAACTTTATTGCAAGTTTTGGAATTTCTTCCTTTTAAAATTATTTTGTTAATTCTTGGTCTATTGCATTTCCATATAAACTTGAGGTTAAACTTGCCAATTTCTGTAAAATAGGAAGCTACAATTGCAACAGAGAATTCACTGAATCTATAGATCAATTTGGGGAGTTAATATCATCTTAACAATATTAATTCTTCCAAAATCATGAACATAAGATGCATTTAGATTTATGTAGATATATTTTAAGATTTTCTTTCAAGAATGGTTTGCAGTTTTATAGTATAAGTTTTGGACATAATTTGTTGAGTTTATTCTTAAGTAGTCAATCCTTTTTTATGTTATTTTAAGTGGACTTGTTCATGTATCTTTATTTTGGATTTTTCATTGCTATTGGTACAAATGTAGCTATTCTGAATGTTAATCTTAATTTGTTGAACTATTTATTAGTTCTAATAACTTTTTAGTTAATTTTGAAAATAGTTGGCTGTTCTCAAAAAGATAAGAAATAATATATGTTGGAGAACATGTGACGAAAAGGGAACCCTATACACAGTTGCCGGGAGTGTATATTGACTCAATTACTTTCAGTCACTATGGAAATTAGTGTGAATATTCCTTAAAAAATTAAAAATAGAACTACCATGTGATCCAGCAATCTCACTTATGTATACACAGCCAAAAGAAATGAAAAAGGATATAAAAAAAATCTGGGAGCACCCTAATTGAGTAGTGGTTTGGTCACTGCCTGAGCGCAGGCCACATATCCCAAGGACCCAGGTGCAAGAGTCAGAGGTGGTGTAAACACCAAGATGAACAACTAAATGAAAAAAGTGCTTCTTCCTCTTCTCTATTCCAGACTACCTATACTTGCTCACCGTCATTCCTGCCTGCATCTTAGCTTTAAAAAAAAAAAAAAAAAAGCCCAAAAAAAGCCCACTGCACTCTCACATTTATTGCAGCATTGTTCTAAATAACTGAGATATGGAAATGGCCTGTCAATGGATGAGTGGATAACGAAGATGTGGTGCATATATACATATATATCATAGAATATTATTCAGTCATGACAAAAACGGAAAATGAATCCTGCCATTTGCAATATCATAGATGAACCCTGAGGGCGTTATGCTAAATGAGATAGAGAAAGCCAAACACTGTGTAATATCACTAATGTGTGGGTTCTAAAAAAAAACCTGAATTCATAAAAAGAGAGATTGGAATGGTGGTTATCAAGAGCTGGGGGTAGAGGGAACAGGGGAGATATTATTTAAGGGTAAAAACTGGCAACTAGGCAATCAGACCTGGAAATCCAATGCACGTTACTGTGAGTACAGGCAACAGTACTGTATTACAGACTTCAAAGTTACTGAGTCTAAATCTCACCAAAAAAAAATTAGAAAAAGAAATAACAATCGTGTGATGTAATAGAGAACCTAACAGTAAGATGAAATAATATTATAGTATATAAATGCATCAAATCAATATATTGTATACCTTAAACCAACAAAATGTTAATGTTAATTATATCTCAATAAAAAAGAGCAAATGACTGATACTTGCTATAACAGAGATGGAACTTGAAAACATGCTAAGTGAAAACAGTAAACACAAAAGACTACATGGTTCCATTTGTAGAGAATTTTTAAAAAGCAAATCTTCAGAAACAAAAAGCAGATCTGCAGATACCTGGGTCTGGAAGCAGAGACAGGATGCAAATGAAATGAGGGAACTTCGTGCTGCGATGAAATGTTGTACAACTGGATCATGGTGATGGTTGTGTATCTTAAATTTTTACAACTGGTAGATTTATGTGAAAATTATAACTCAAAAATAATCATTCTAACAGTATAACAAATATATTTGTTTTCCATTGCCTTTGTCACTTTCACACCAGAGAATCAATGACTTCACTTCCTTAAAGGGACAACTAATTCCTATAATCAAACATACCAAAAAGATCTTGTTGCTAAATTACAGCAAAGGCTACACTTTTGCATCCTCAACAGATAAATCTGAGTGGATCTGAAGCATTGACTTCAGAGGGCAAAAGACTGAAAGACTATGGGCAGGTTATTCTGTATTGTGAATGATAACTAGCCTCTACTTATCCCAGGGACTTAACGGTAAATTTCCAGCAGAAATCTTAATGAGAGAAAAACTACAACTGCAACACACACAAGTCCATTTAAGTTATGGTGTGTGCTGTTTTTTATACTAAATCAAATTGTTTTCTCAAGTCCTATGACACTATCAGCCCACTTGCTGAATGAGCACTGGCTGCATAGAAGCATAGGGCAGGCCTTGGGGTGGTGGGTATGTTAATATTAAACAAATTCTCCCATTCTCCTATTCTCACTACCAGAAGTAGAAACAAAGAAGGCAAAAGTAGAAGAGAGTAGGAAATGAAAAAATGTTTTCTAAACTCCAACCAAGCACCATCCATTTTCTAAGAAGGCTTTGCAGTGGACTGCAGACACTTTCCTTCCTCACTGTTTTTTATTGCTCTCTTCTGAAGGCTTCTGATGGTGGTGGAAGAAAGAAGAAAAAAGATAAAGAAAACAAGAAGGGAGAAAAGCAGCTCATCAAGATGTGCCTTTGTGACTTTTTTCCCTTTGTAAAAATTCATACAGACCTCAGAAAAATTTGAATGCTAGCCATTCAAATATATATATATATACACACACACACACACATATGCCTAGTATGACATGTAAATTCACCTTCTGACTTCCATTTGTACTTTAAAAGCATATGAAGGCTAGATTCAACTACAAATTCTAGAATGCTAGACAGAAAGGACCAGAAAGTTCACAACATCTAAACTCCCTTACTTCATTAAAAATGATGTAAGCCCCTAGAGGTTGATGAGGGAAAGTTTGAAAGGAATGTAGCATTTCTGTAATTTCTCCCAAACCGACCTGAGAGAGCTGGACTCGTAAGTCCTCCCAAGAAACAAGAAGTCATGAATTCCTTGGAAACAACCAGCTCCATGGGCCATAACATACACAGCTGGAAATTTTCACAAAATGCCCTACCTACCTACCTCTTATCTCATTTAAGATTCCTCATGACTTTTATTCTTTTATAAGCATTTTTTTCTAGAAACATAATCTCCCACAGAGTATACATCTGGCCAAAAGGTATATATCTGCATTCCTGCAGGGCAGCAGTTCCCTGCTTCCCATGGCTCTCTGTCCCTGTGCTTTCTCTACCTTTCTAATAAATTTATTGAGTTGCACTGCTTTAAAACGTCTAAGAATTCTTTTATGGTTGTTTACCACTGAACCCCTACATCAGAGGTGAAGTGACTTTTATAAGGTTCAGTTAGCAACAGGACTACAAAAAGAATTCTGGCCCTCCAACTTGGAGTTTTGTGGTTTTTCCCATTATTCCATGATTCATATTTACAAGGAAATAAGAGAAAACCCTTTAAGACCAAATAAGAAAACTGACAGCATGACTATTTGCTCTTACCAGTAAACATATAAAACATTTCACTCCAGAGCTACAGTTCTTAATCAAGATCAAGACCTAAAAGTAAGAAAATCACTGAATGAAGACAACAGGAAATCCCTGGTCTGCTGCAGTGGGGGCACCTCTCCACCAACCCTCTCACTGCAAGGGTAACCCTGTCTCCCCAGTCCACTCACAGATACATGAGATTTTCCCAGTAGATTGGTTTCCTATTGGTGTTGTATCAAATTGACACATATTTTGTGACTTGAAACAACACAAATTTATTATTTTACAGTTACACAAGTCAGAAGTGCATCATCAGTAAGTATCAGTAGGTAAAAATCAAGGTGTTGGTAGGACTGTATTCCTTCTGGGGGCTCCAGAATCTATTTACTAGGCCTGTAACATCAGCAAAGTTCTTTTTTTGCCATGCAAGGTAAAATATTCACGGATTCCAGGGATGGGGGCATGAACAATTTTGGGGAAGGGGCATTATTCAGCTTATCATACCTAGCCATAAAACATTCTTCAGAAATACAAATTTTAGCATAGATTTAGTATTTCGTCTTATGGGTAAGTCAAATAGTTTCCTATTATTTGTTAGGCTATTCCTAAATATTGTGCTATTATCATTAATTTTGAAATAGATATCATTATGGACTGAATGTTTGTGTTCCCCCAGATTTAATGAAATCCTAATCCTCCATGTGATAGTATTAGGAGGCAATTAGGTCATGAGAGTGGAGCCCTCATAAACGATATTAGTGCACTTATGAAAATAGGAGAGATTGCTACATCCATTGATTATCCTGTGTTGACCTAACAAGAAGTCACTGTATAGGAAGATGGCTTTAACAGAATCCAACCATGCTAGCACTCTGAGCTTAGACTTGCAGCCTTCCAAACCGTGACATATTTCTGCTGTTGACAAGCTACCCTGTCTATGACATTTAGTTACAGCAGCCCAAGCAAAGACAGACTATACTGTATAAATCATTAAGCATTCCCCCAGTTATTTTCAGATCTGGATCTGTAAAGGAATAAGGCGCTTGAGACACACTTGTAAACTGTCCTCTGGAAAGATGTTCTTGCCTACATGCTCCACACAGGTGTTAGAGTGCCCGTTGAACATCATAGTTGCCAACAGAGAAACGGAATCATTTTGTTTTCAATTGTTATCAATCCCTCAGAAATGTTAGTTTAATATTTAAATTTGCATTTTTTCTTGCCAATGATACTGTGTTCTGTATATTATATTTACTAGTAAATTGTATTTCTTCCTCTGAAATTGGTTACATCCTTTGCATGTTTCTCTAACACATTTCTTCTCATGCATTGGAAAATGCCATGTTTGTCTTTAACAATATTAAACTTTTTAATTGCATCCATTTCTTAAAGATGTATTTTACAAATATCTAATCTAATCTAATAATCTAATCTAATTCACTTTCTTTTTTGCATTGTATTTTAGGATGTTTGAGGTAAAATAGCTATTTTCATAAAAACTGTTTTTAAATTATCAAGCTTTATCCTATGATATATATTTTCCTTTAGGTTGACTTTCTTTATTGCTTGATAAGACCAAACTGGAGTAGAATAGAACACTGAACTACCAGTAGGAAATTTTATATATATGAGTCTTAATACAAAAACAATCTCATACTAATATTAGACAAAAACCATGAGAAGCAGTTGGCTTATTTTTTACATCAAATTATTTAAGTAAGGGGTCAACAAACTATGGTCTGCTACTTTTTTTTTATGCCCCATGAGCTGCAAGGGGAAGGAAGAGCAGGGGTCTGTAACAGAGATACATGTGACCCACAGTCTAAATAGTATCTGGTCCATTGAGATAACCATGAAGACCAAACCCGATGAGCTGTCATGCTTGGCAATACTTCACCTGTGTTTTACACCCTATTGCTGGAAGAATTATGTGCATTCATGTGGCTCCCCTTGGAGGGCTTCTGGAAGCTTCTCTTGACTTAATCCCATGTACCTTTTCTCCTTGCTGATTTTAGTTTGTATCATTTTGCTGTATAATAAGCCGTAACTACAAGTAGAACAGTTTTATCTGAGTCTTGAGTCCTTCTAGCAAACCATCCAACCTGAGGGTGGTCTTGGAGATTCCCAACATACTATCAACAAGGAATTTTGCTAAATCAATCTAATGGAGCAGTGTGAAGTCATGAAAAGGAATGAAAGATATATGTGTATGAGTATACACTTTCACTACATGGTTACAATATATTGCTAAATGATCAGTTAATTGCAAAACATGACTGATTTGATCTTACATTTTTTTGAAAGCTAACTTTTATTGAACACTATGATATGCTGGGTCTAAATGTTTTACCTGTATTATCTCATTAGATCCTCATAACAACCCTGGAAAACCTATTATCATCATTACTTTAACAAGAAAATCAAAGCACAGAAAGATTAAATCATGCATCCAAGATCACACATGCAGGATTTGAAACCAGGTTCACATCTGAGATAGCATTCCTAAAGTACACCATGCTGAGATAAAATGCTCCTAAAATCTATAAATATCTGTAGCTATATTTACAATATACCTCAAAATCTATATTAATAATAGTGCTTTCTTGGGAGTGAATTAAAGAAATGGTGTGACTTTTACTTCAAATTTTATGTATTGTACTTTTTATGTACAAGCATTATTAATGCTATGTTTTTCAGGTTATGCAGTCTGCCTTAACATATAGTTAGTTTTTATAGATAAATTGAGGAACTTTTTTTTTTTTTGGGGGGGGGCGATGTGGATTGTCTGTTTCCTTAGAATCATCAGGACTTGTATCATTCTGTTTTACTTTAATATCTTCAATTCGTACTTCATTGCAATTTTGATTATACTAGTCCTTCCTCACAAATCTCTGCCTAAACTCCTGGTCAATTTTGAACATTTACAATACAATTCCATTAGTATGCTAATTAGGATTATTTGCACGGCTTTCATACAGTTGTATAGTCTCATTAAAAAAGAGGACACCAATTCAGAATTTGTGATTCCAAGGGAACTGGCTGAAAGCTGACCTGTGCTCTTAGTGTCTGAGGAACAAGTTGATGGGTGCTGGCCTGGCATTCCAGAAGGTGCATCAACTAATGGGAACAGCTACACCTAAACACCTATGATCTGCTTGTCTAACTAGGAGATGTGTTGAATTATATATCAATATCAATATTCACAGGCCCTCTGAGGACCCCACTAGGAGTAACTGACTTTGTTTAGACAATATGTCTGTCTGTTATGTGTCAGGACTGTTCAGTGTCTGACTGAGTAACACTCTGCATTTGACTTTGTCACTTAGTACCTATGTGATTTTTGGCAAGTTACCTCATCTCCTTGATCTTAATTTTTCTTTTTCTGTAAAGTGGGGGAAAAATTATACATTTTGGGGATTATTATGAGGATTAAAGGAGACAACATATGATGCAGACATAGTAGGTACCTGAAAAGTGGAAAGCAGTATCACTCTTACTGCTCCTACCACACAACCAATTTATTTCACTTCCGAGAACAAAAACAAAAATAACTCTAAATAATACCAGCACTTTCAAATCAGTGACGTCTTCGGAGACCTGAATTTCCTTCATGAGGTCTTTTAATTCCAGTGTAGCACTATGAAGAGAATAAAAACACAGGAAGGCAGGAAAGTACCTGATCCTGGAATGTGAGAAAAGGGAATGAGCAAACACCTAGGTAAAGGTGCAGCCACAAAGCCAGCTCCACATAGACACTCCCATCATGCTCTTGGGGAATCAGAGGTCAAAGTGAGCCCATTCTGAGGCCAGCTGGAGCCTGGCAGCACCCCACCTCTGCTGAGATTTCTCAGTCACCATGACAACCCTCTAAGAGAGGACACACCCACTCCAGTCTGGGAAGCAGGCAGCCTGTCCTCTTCAGCACTGTAAAACATCTAGAATGCTTTTTTGAAACTATGCTTTTATATCTGCATTCTGTAAAGAGATGTGTAAGGGAAAAGGGGGAGTTCTGGCTGTTAATGGGTGGCTCCAAAGTTAAACAAAAACCTGCCGAAAACACACACAATACTGAGCTAAGACAGCCGATGCTAATGACAGAAGGAAAACATTTTGACAGCTTCATTCAGCTAAGTGTCAAACACTCCAGGAAATGAAAAAGTGGTTTAAAAACGGAAATCAGCAACTAAGAACAAATACAAACCTAAAATGACTAAAAGGCAACTCAGGGCCTCTTCAAGGCATTGAGAAGTATCTCTCAATAAACAAGGAAAAAGCAAACTCCCAAAAGACTAGCCAGATCTTTGTCTCAAGTGTGGGAGAGATAAAGCAAGGTGGGCATTAAGGTTCTGACTTTCACAGGCAGTTGAAAAGGGTCAAAAATAAACCCAGCTTGTTAATTTCTAGGTTTCTTTAAACCTTCAGTAATCAAGTGAACAATGAACTGTAATTGTGGGCAGACATAAACACACATCTCCCAGACATGGCACAGCACTGCAGCCAATGCCTGTGTGGCCATCATCACTCACCAGCTTACACAGAAGTGTCAATCACTTTTAAGTAGAAAATTTCAGAAACACAGGTAACCTATACCTCTAAGTCATTGCTCATAGAACATCTCATCACACATTTAACCAATGTGAGTGTAGAAAAGAGGATTCTGCCCCTCTCTCTAAATTAAAAAGTGCCCCTATTCTTTAGTGTTTGTCAGTGGGCAGCACTCAAGGAACTTACAGCTAGATACATGCCCCAAAGTGAAAAGTGAGAACTTCAGAGAAATCATAAGTCTGGGACTCTGTACAGCGCACACACCAAAAGACAGTTTTCATGTCTTTCTGACAAGAAAAGGAATCATAATAAGTGATAGAGTGGCCTTAGATACCCCTATGAGATGCAGAATCCATCCAGAAAGAATTCAAGGGCTGTATAGCCAGGACCACAAGACACATTTATGAGAAGCAGCGCTGTGTTTAGACTCCCTGCAGGTGGGAAACTTACATGAAGGAGTGCACATGTGCGTCTTGCCTCATGTATCATGCCCACATGTAGAGGAAAGGCAGTGTCCCCTATATCCCTGGGGGATGGAGCTCCACCTTTCCTGTGCAACCAGGGGTGTGGCCATGAGTTACTGCCAGATCACCTGGAGTTCCCATGAAACCTCCTATTGCCAGGGGCATGGCTTACGTACTAAGTGAGGATCTGACTGTAAGTCTATCCCCACTGTGCCGTGGTGACTTAGTAGGATTTAGGCTTGGCAATCTAATTTCCTGCTTATACATCTACACACATGCTTTATAAAGTTTAATGTCTCTGTCCTCACATCATAAGAACAATCACTTTCAATACTGTCACTGAAAGACAGAAGCAGAAAGGAAATATAGGAAAATACTTTTCCTGGTTAATCTCTCCTAGGCTGACACATAACAAGCTGGGAGGCCAGGCTGGGGACCTCACTCTGTGGGTTCTTTGGTCCCAGTAATAGAAATTAGCTAAGGTCAAATCATGCCTTAGACAATAGCTTTACTAGGAGAGGAGAGGGTGGGTGAGCAAGGGAGGGGAGAGAGGGCCCACATGTGTGAAGGAGTCAGCCCAAGTAGAATACAAAACTGTTCAATCTGGTGTCTTGAGTGGGTCCTTTTCTTATTTTCCAAACCATCAAGGGTGTGCATGGTGACCTTCTGCGTGCAGCTCTCTGGAGTCTTCAGCTTGCAGGGAGGGTCAGCTGATGGAGAGTTGGTTAGCAAGATAAAATTTCTCTTGCTAGCTTGCCTCCTATATGACAAAGCCATTTTTAGAGGGGATGGGGGCATGCCCTGATGGAGCAGTGGTTAGGTCGATAACCTCCAAAGGAACAAGCCATACAGCCCTGGATTTGAGTCCTAGGCCCAAGAGAAACAACCATGTGAACAACTAAGTTTAAAAATTAAAAATTAAAATATTAGGCCTGCCTGCCTACTTGCCTTCATTCCTGCCTGTACCTTAATTTAAAGAAAAAAAAAAAAAGAATGGAAAATGGGATGGTAAAAATGGGAGACACAAATAATTATCACAGCAGAGAAGTTAATGATTTCAGTGGGAAAATTTCGCAAAAGGCTCCCTCACAGTGGGACAGCTAATTGTTTATGAAGTGGGTGGTCCTTTAACAAGAAGTAGCAGGACACTGTATAGTACAAAGGACAGATAAAATTTTCCATAAGTCAGTAGCCAGGAATCCACCCATTTCTAGACACTGCCTGTCTCAAATAGAGGAATGAGTATACAAGTGTACTCTCCCTGCACAGGTCTGTTGGGTGATAGACAAAAATACCAAGCAGCAGACACTCGTATTGCCTCCCTAAGATTCACTCTCCCTGGTCCCTGGCCTTGATGTACTAGTTCTGATGGGACAGCAGTGTGTCTGGTCCCCAGCTTCTAGAGATGGGCCACTAGAGATGGCCATGAGAACCAGAGCTAGTCAATGAGATATGTGCTGAAAGTGTCATGACTTTTTCCCTCTTCTTTCTGCCAGCCATATGGGATGTTCTGCAGGGAGGAAAAATCATTCTGACTATGAAAATAAAACTCTCCTACTAAGGATAGGGAAACAGAAATTAGAGAGTCTAGGTTCCTGACAGGATTGTAGATGGCCTTCCTCTGAATTGACACATGGAAAAAAAAAACCCTCCCATTTGGCTAAGTCACCCTCCTTACCTACATCTACATGCAATTCTAACTGATAGACCAACAAAGAGGAAGATGCTGTAAGAATTCTGTCTGAATCATGGAGCCTGAGTTGTCTCTCATTATCATCATTTAATGTTACTGCAATGTGAAGGCCAAATAATCTAGGACTTTAAATAAGTAAATGCTTTCACTCTTAATTTAGTTATTTTTATATTTTTCCTAATCATTGAATTAGGCCAACTTCATACTCAGCTCTTAGAATGCAATTCTGAGTTCATTCCAAAACTGTCATTCCCAAAATTAGTTAGTTTGTTTTTTAAATCTCTGGTGGTTTGGTATTCCAAAGCTCACCTGTGGGGACAATTATGGGGAAGAAACAGGTGTTCTTATCTTCCCAACAGACTCCAAACACACTCTTGGTAAAAGGTAACCCCGCTTTGAAGTCTCTAATTGGCAAGGTGTAGAGATTGGAATGCGAGCCTCCTGAAGGAATAAGAATCCACCTTTGCACCCTTTACCAGTCACACTATTTCCATGCTGGCTTTATTTCTTTGGCTGACTCTAGGGTTTTTAACAAGACATATTCTCCAATTGTAAAGAACTGCAAATTGGGTTCACTTGCTGGTCTGAAAAAATGTCAAATATTCTTGCCTCCACATGATCCAGGGTCCCTCCTTATGAAACTAGAGGAAATTCAGCAGACAGTACCTTTCAATGTGGTTTTTAGCAGATTGAGTGAAAAAAAGGATTTAATTTTTATTCCTCCAATTTTTAAAAGTCCATGCTAGCCCTGATGCATGTAGCTTCCATTTCATAAGATAAAACTAGACAATTACTGACCCAAGGTGATAAAGATGCCTATTGTATTAAATTACACACACACACACACACACACACACACACACGCATATATATATTTTAAAATATCCCACAAAAGAAACCATGTACCTCCTAATCTCCTCTATCCCCATCCCCTGACAAAAACTAATCTACATTTTGTCTCTACTTATCTGCCGGTTCTGGATAATCATATAAATGGAATTATATCATACAATAGGTATATACCCTCTCATGTCTGACTTCTTTGATTTAACATAATTTCAGCATTTGTCCATTGAAACATACATTGATAATTCACTCCTTTTTATGACTGTATGATATTCCATTTTATGCATATAACACATTTTGATTAGCCATTCATCACTTGAATATTTAGATTGTTTCAACTTTTAGATTATTATGAATAATGCTGCTATGAATATTCATGTATAAGTTTTTTTGGAAATAATGTTTTCAATTTTCTTGAGTATCATTTTCCACAATAGCTATGCTATTTTACATTTCCATAAGCAGTGTGTTAGCATTCCAATTTCTCCACATTCTTGCCAACACTTATTTTTGTATTTTTTATTGTGATTATTTTAGTTGGAGAGAAGCATATGTTGTGGTTTTAACTTGCACTCCCTAATGTCTAGTGACGTTGAACATTTTCCATATGTTTTTTGCTATCCATGTAGCTTCTTTGGTGAAAAGTTCAAATCTTTCAGTTCAAATCTTTGACCCACCTTTTCAAAAATTGGTTTGTTTTCTCTTCATTAAACTTTGAGGGTTCCTTATGTATTCTGATTATAAGTCCTCTGTCTGATATGTGATTTTAAAATATTTTCTTCTAATCTATGAATTACATTTTTTAAATTACATATATTTTTAAGACTCCATAATAATAATTACCCCTTTGGTGTTTGCTTAAACACTGAGAAAATAAAAATAATTTTGGCTTATAATAGTCACTGAACTAATTAAAATAAGATTTAGTGTCACAGTATGCTATACCTTAAAGATTCTGAACCTCAACACTACTGATATTTGGAGCTGATGGAGCTAAAACAGAAAAGTCCAAGTCTCTCAGAATGGTCTCCTACAGATGTCTCATTCTGACATGAAGAACCAAAGACAGTTAATGACTGCTCCAGAGACAAAGGAAAAGCTACAATTCTTCTAAACCTTTAGCTCTTCTCTTAATCAAAAAGCCCTCTACTGCCCACTGGGGCTCCACTCTTCCCCTAATCTAGAAATGGTCTTTTGTTCCTACTCTCTAGAAGAATATAGAAAGGGGAGTTAGTTATCATCACTTTCAAAGTAAGGATAAGTCATTCCTCATTGCCAGTTGGAGACCCCCTCTTCTCTTCCCTAAGACCCCAGGTTCCTTTCCAGGGCTCAGCTCAAAATATAAATGTAGCTCTGTCACAGAAACCTCAGAATTTACCTCCATGTATATTCTCTATATGTATGTTGTGCAATTTGGGCTTTTCTCTTATTAATTGTGCCTACTGTTAATTTGTTCATTTATCCAGCCTATGAAGAACCTCAGGGAAATGGGGGAACTCTTCCTTTGATCCCTACAGAACCATATAATTCTTTGTTATGGTATGTCCTGTACAACGAGGTTGCTTAGCAGCATCCCTAAATAGTGACTACTGAAAATGTCTCCAGGTATTGGCAAAATGCTACTTGAGGGAATCACTCCCTACCTCCCACCCCCCAGCACTGTTCTACCTGGAAAAGACTTTATCCACACCCATGTTACAGAGAGAGAAGTGAAGTTCAGAAAAGTCAAGAGGTAGCTCAAGGTCATAAAGTTGAATTAGTGGCCAACATGGAATATGTGGTGGTGTAGTGGAGCTCCCTCCTGGGTCTTTGTGTCTTTGTGTTGTATCACACTGAAGTGGTATGAGTTGGCACTTTACCAAAAGAAAATTATATTTTTCCAAAAGCAAGTGTTAAAGAACCCAGCCCCATTAATCAACAGTGTATTAGGGACAGTAAAACAATTTCTAAAGTTCACGAATGATCATATGACTTTTCTTCTCTACTCTCATTTAGAATAATTTAATGAATACTCATTAATCATTTTTCTAAGCATCTTTAACACTAGTTAAGCAGAGAAGAGTTCTTGCTCCGATATATTAGCAGCATAGGGAATAGACAGTAAGACAAGTTACAGTCAAGTTCCACAACAAAGGTTTCAGCAAAGTAATGGAGATTCAAAAGGGAGAAAAATTCACATTATCTGGGAAATCAGAGAAAATAGCAAGAGCAAAAGGCTTCAGAAGTTGAGAAAGGTATTCTGGGAAGAAGGAATAGCAGGAAGATAAGAGGTAAGGAACCCCTTTGGGGACCACTGAAATGTCTAATTGCCTGGGAACTTGGGGAATACATAGTAGGCAATGATGTTAGCAAGACAAACTGGAGGTCACATACAGGTAGGCTTTGTATACTTTTCTGGGCATTCATTTTTAATTTGTCAATAAACAACCATTGATCTTCTAAATAGATAAGCAATACAAACCTCTGAGAAATTACTTTACCATAATTGCATACAGAAACTAGAGAAGGGATGGACTGGTGTACCATCACTTGACTGTTGAGAAGGCTTCTGAGGCACAGTCTGGCCAAGAGAGAATCCCATGAGACAATCTGTCATTTATGGCTTGGAGCACTAAAAACAGACACAAAGAGATAATATACTTTTGTAAGCAAAAGGTATTTTGAAGGTTGGTCTAAGACTGAAGTGGCAGTAATGGAACAGGCAGGGACACACATAAGATAATCCAGGCACAAGTTGATGGGTTGGAATATGACCATTAACTTCTGAATCTCAGTGAATGGAACGACAATGGTGCCAAGAACAAAACCCTGTGGTCAGAGGAAGAACTGATCCCAGGGGAGAAAATGATACTAAGATCTCAGAGGGACACATAAGAGAAGTCCAACAAGATATCAGAACAAGTGGGTGGAGCTTTGAGGAAAGATAAGGACTCCAATTTAGTTCACACAAGAAAGGCAAGAGCTTGCTATATACAGCTCTTTAAGCCTTAACCACAGAGCCCTAATGAGGAGAGCGGTGAGAAAGAACAGTGCTAAAGAATGCCTAGATTTTAAGATGCAAAGGTAAGAAGGATAAGAAAAAGAAACAATGAATAAATTCATAATTCTCCAAGTGGAAGAAGTAAGGGAGTCAAACATAGGCAGTAGAAGTTCAAATATACCAAAAGGATCAAGTGAGAGGAGGCTGAACTTGGTTTCTGAGGAGGCAGTAGGGAAGAACCGAGGGGAAGAGTCTGCTCTCTGGGATCAGACACACTTGGATTTGTACCCAGGCTTGGGCATTTGTCAATTAGGAGACATGGGAGAAGCTACTGAACTGCTCTGTGCCTCATCTTCTTCATAAAATGAAGACAACACCATCTTCTATATGAAAGTTGTAAGAGGTGAAGCACTAAAGTATTTAGCTAGCACTTAGCCTGGGCCCTCATCAAGAACAACTGTTCAACACCTCCTCTTCTTCCTCCACAAGGAATCACAGAGGGCACTGACTCAGTTCTCTGCACAGAGAGCAAGTGAGGGAAGCATTGAGAAGGTCTCACTCCTTTGTCAGAGGTATTTGCTGAATGGCTGAATATATATCATGATAATAACAAGAAGAAGAAAATATGACTATGGTGCAAGGAGAGGAATGGGGTGACAACTGAACGCAATACTGCAGGGATCAGCAAACTTTTTCAGAAAGTGCTAGAGTAACTATTTTGGGATTTGGGGGCCTTCGACCTTTGTTACAACTACTCAACTCTATCTCTACAGTCACAGACAACATGAAAATGAATGCTAGCTCTATCCCAGCAAAGCTTTATTTACAGAAACAGGCAGTGGTTGTCCTATAAGCCATAGCTTGCTAATCCCTGCAATAAAAGACAGAATAAGGCCTGACAAGGTAAACATTCTGAAACGTCTAACTCTAGCTGTGAAATTTAGAGAAGAGAACAGAGATATGAAAAATATACTGAGACAAGTAAAACCAAATGATAAAGACTCCCAGCCAACCAAATTTCAAGTTTGAACATTGGCTCCGCTTCTTCAGTGTTTAATTATTCTTGGGGAAAGAGAGGGAGGAGGACAAAAAGATTGTCTGAACAACATGAAAAGCTATCATGAAAAATAATAAGCAAGACAGAGAAACACTAAAGTAGAGGTATTTATGAAAGTCTATCTACATTGCAAATTTAGAGAATTATTGTCTCTGAGTCCTTGCTAAGTTCCCTGGGTGATCTGGAAAACAGAAATACTACTTATCTCCTGGTGACTGGGACTTGTACTTAATGCTCATTGGAAGACTACCCTTTGCTCATCCCACTACCCACAGCTAAGAGTTGCTCCTTCAAGTACTTCAGACTTCTTTTGCTAAAGGAAAGGTAAATCAACCTTCTCTATCCCTTTCTTAATTCAAGAACTGAGATACCATTCAAAGTATCTCAGAATGATAAACTCTTTCAAACAAGAAGTCAAGATCATTGGACCTATAAGTTCTATTGTACTTAGAGGGACTGGCCAAATATTCAGACACTGTAAGTCCTGGAAAAATCCTCATCTTGGCAGTCGGGAGACAGAGATAAAAGACTCTGGTCTTATCAACAGTCATTAAACACTTTAGCAAAGCAGATAAAACAAGGGGAAAAAAACCAGTTAGCTTCTATAGAAAGAGATAAATGTAGAAAACCAGGCATTGATAAAGGTTTCAGAGCTTCAGAGGGCATTAAGGAAGGAGGAGAGATGAAGATCTCGGCCTATCATGAAGAGTGAGCAGGAACTAGAAAGGTAGAAATGAAGGAAAGAGTGTTCCAGGTTGGAAAGGCATGACCACACATACTCAGGTCATTAAGCATAGGTCAGTCACATCAAGAACATTTGGGTTTGACATTCAGAGGAGAGAAAGCAGAATGACCATGCTGGCTATAAAAATCCCCCAGACCTCCATATCAGAAGGGTCACAGCTACTACACCAAGCCCCCAATTTGAGCCTTTCATAACATCACCGTCACCTTGGCCACCTATCCACTCTCCCCAAGGGACTGTCTGCAGGTCTCTGTAATTCAGTAACTAAAATAAGAACCCACAGTGAAGCAGACCTGCTCTGGCTCAGTGTCCAATCTGTGCACCATGCCCACACCACACCAGGGGAGAGAGCAGGACTCAGTCTGACTAATAAACACCATGCGAAAGAAATAAAAATAAAGCTGGAAATACTAATGTCAAATTTAAATGAACTTTAATAAAAGCTGGTTTGGAAATTCAACTTGCTTCTATAGTCCATAAAAAAGCTTGCAAGTTATTAACTGATTTTTCTTTAGGAAAAATATAATACATAGGACTAAACACTACACTACAAAAACCTGCTAACTAACCTACAAATATTTTATGACTATTCAAGGATATATATCAATTAGTTTTGCTTTTTAAAAACAAAATAACTATATATGTGTGTATATATATGTATACATGCATTATTGTGCTCTTTACATTATTCAACTTACAAATGTACCTTAAAGTTGGCTCTGTTTTCAGCAAATAAATACATCTTATTATTATTAATAGCCACAGGACAGTCTAGTCATTATATGAGTCTACCTTAATTTATTTAAACAGTGATCTACTAATGGACACAGATGTTATTACCCACTTTTGCTGTTAAGAACAATATGATAGCAAACTCTGTTGTGTCGTTGTGTGAACACGTCTATGCAGCTTTGCAGGGTAAATCCCAGTAGAAGTGGCAATGCTGGGTCAGAGTTTGCACCACATAAGGTCCCTGAGTGAGTGGGAGAGGCAAGAAAACAAAGCAGAGAGTATTTGAAATACCTGTGTTTCAAGGTGGAATATCTGGACACGAAATATATAGAATCAAAAGAAAGGAGATAATTAAGGGAGTCTTTATAGAAGGCTATATGATGTGAGGTGAGAGAACCTGATAAGGGACAGGGTAAGAAGAAAGGGAAAAGGACTTCAGGACTGATATAGGTAAAACTTCAGAGGAAAAATAGCTTAACAGACGTAATGACTGATGACATAGAGACAGGAACAAGGGGGAGGGCAGGTAGGACAGCAAAGAAAGAAATGGGGAAACCCAAAGGCTCTCATACCATTTTCAAGCCTGAGACACCAGGAAGAAATGGGAGCCAAACACAACTCTCAAAATGGCATGCAATGGCTTAAATGAAGGAGAAATTCCATGTTGCATGGTGGTGTTAAGATATCAGTGGGATAACCAAGTAGACTTCATGGCTGGAAATATTTCACTGAGCTCAGGAGAGAACATAGGAATGGAAATAGGGATTTAGGAAGCACCCACAAAGGTGGATATGATCAGACAGGACTACCCATAAAGAGAAGGCTGCAAAGCAGCAAGTGCCTCTGTTGGATCAGCAATATGTAGGGAGGAGGAGGAGGCAATGATGTTTCAGGAAAGCCAATAGAAGGAAAGTCAAGGAAGATGTTAGTCCAGATGGAGAGGGTAGCAGAAGAAGAAAGGGACATTGTGGTAGCATAGCCCCACAATCTTTCAAAAACAATTGGAAAAGACACACAAGGAAGCAAAGGAAGCAAGGAGGGAGCTGCATTCAATCAACTGGGCACTAAGCAGAACTGACATATGTGTTGAAGAACAGTAAAATGGCTGTGGATTTTTCTTAGGCTAGGAAGACAGTTCAGAGCTCATACACCAAAGAATAAGGTGCAAATCAAAAGAGCAGAAGCTGAAAAAAAAAGACAGAAGTGACTGATAGATCAAAATCTCAGGACTATTGGTCCCAAATGCACCATATCAAGACCAATAATAGATTCTGATCATCTGAAAATTTCAGTCCACTAGAACACTATTTAAATACTGCTATAGTTTCTTTCATGTGTAATTTCTGGCTCCAACTCCAGTTTCTCATTTTCTAACAGCCTTTTGCTTCTATTGGAGATGATATGAGCTTCTAATCCCCAGTGGTATTTCTGCAGTAAGAAAAGTTCACAGCAAAATGTCACTGACACAATCTGCCATCTAAATGTGCTATATTTGTGTATAACCTTGTTCATGGAGGACTCTTTTGTCTAGTTTTAGCAAACTGCCTGCTAAATCGACGTAAAGATATAGAAAATGCCCCCCCAAACATGCAGCATTGCAAAAGATGGCACACAACTCTTCCAAAGGCTCAGAGTATAAGATACTTTTCAAACTACTGCTGGAAATGAAATGAAAATTAATATTTTTCTGACTATGGCCATTTCTCCCAAGAAATAAAGACATTAATATCTTCTTAACTCATTCCTTTTCTATCAGTGCAGCAATATCTTTAAGTTAAGCAAGATACTTCTTTCAGATATTAAATCATCTTTCTTACATCTCTCTTAGACAGAATGGGTACCTACAATTCAATTTTTCTTCAAAGAATCAATATTCTCAGGTTATAGTCTAAGACTCTGGTTTTCTTCATTGCTACTTCTATTTATTAGTAATCTAGCTCCAATTTTTAAAGTACCAATTTTATAATCAGTATTTAAACAAAGGTTAAAATGCAAGTCAATAATACCAAATATAAAACACAACATCAAAATGTAAAATTATAAACAGTTTCAAAGGTAGGAGAAGGAAGGATGAGACATTCTTTGAGACATCTGAGTAAAGATGGTAGAGTTGAAGTACCAGGATATTCCCCTTTAATAATCTTTTCTAACAAAATGATGAAATATAAAGACCCAAAAAGAAAAGGACTGAAGGGAGGAAGGTAAAGAGGGAGGGAAGAAACGGGTAAATAAATTTTAAAAAGAAATGGTTTTTACAGGGTATCTAACCTGCCTGCAAAGTATGGCAGTATAAACAGAATTCATACTAACATCAATTTCGAGAGAAGCAAAATAAAGAAATGAATACTACCGTAGAAATATCAAATAAAATGGCGCTAGGGGATATAAATTCTGACCATTGTTGTAATAAAGAATAATACATCATTAATTAAATGGATATTGTCAAAATTGATTTTAAAAAATAATACAAAATGCTATTTATAGAAAATTCACTTCAAATATACCAATAAATTAAAAGTAACAGATCAAGGAGCTACACTGAAATGGGAATACTAATATATACAAAGTAGATTGCAGAGTCAACCACCAAGGATGAAAGAGGGACATTAAAGAGTAATGAACAACTTTACTCAATAACAATAAAATAATGTCCTAAATTCATATGTAGTTAACAATAGAGACACAAAACACATCAAAGAAGAAGTAAAAAAGGAAATAGATAAATCCATTATCATATCTGATAACTATAACACTCATTTTAATAACAGAAGTAGTAAGAAAACCAGCAAAGAAATAGAATAATGAAGCAATATCAGCATCCAACTAGAATTTATATTTATAGAATGTCTAACCTCACAAAAGTAGATGCACATTCGTTTCAAATGCACAAGGAACATTCACTAAAATAGCCCCATATCCTGACTCATAAAACAAATCTTAACAATATAAAATAACAAATAAAAAAGTATATTCTCTATTATGAAATTAAATTAGAGCTCAATAATGGAAAGATAAGAAAGTCTTTAACTGTTTTGAATTTACGTACTACAATTATAAATAATCCATGACTAAAATAAGATTGGAAATCACCACAGAAATAAATGGAAATACTTTCAATTGAGCAAAAATGAAAATGTAGCATGTAATAATTTATGGGATTCATAAAAAACAATGTTTCCAGGAACATTTACACAATCAAACGCTTATATTAGAAAAGAAGGAAGGTCTCAAATCAATAATCCTAGTTTATACCTTAAAAAATTAGGAAGAGAAGAGCAAAATAAGCAAGGTAAAGTAGAAAGAATAAAGATATGATTAAAAATCAATTAAATTAAAACATAATTAAGGAAAGAAAAATCAATGAAATCAAAAGCTGATTCTTTGAAAAAAACAAAACAATTAATAAACCTCTTTAAAACAGATCAAAAAAAGAGAGAAAAAAATTACCAATTTCAGGAATAAAAAAGAAGACATAACCACAGATTCCACAAACATTAAAAAGATAAGTGAATACAGCGATAACCAAAAAAAACTATTCATATGTATCTTTCAATTGAGATAAAAACTATCAATTTCTAATAAAGCAACAAACTGCCAACACGAACTCAAAATGAAAAACATAAAGTAAAAAGTCCTAAAAATTTTAAAGAAAGTGAGTCTGTAACTAAAATTCTCCTGAAGAATACATTTCCAGGTTCAGACAAGTTCACTAACAACTTTTACCAAGCATTTAAAGAAAGAAATAACTCCAATTCCACACAAAGTCTTCTAGAAAATAGAAGAAAAAATATACTACCATTACCCTGATATCAAAACCAAAGTATGAAAGAACAAAACTATAGCTCAATTTCCCTCATGAACGTAGAGAAAAAATACTCAACAGAATCCTTGGAAAAAGAATTCAGCTATATATGAATAAAAGAATAATAACCTTGAACAAGTTAAATTCATCCCACAAATCCCAAACCGATTCAATATTCAAAATAAATCAATCCAACATATTGAGTATAAAAAGGATAATTATATCAACTGACAATTGTCCGAATTTAACATTCATGTCAGCAAAGCTCTCAGTAAACAACAAATAGAAAATGTTTACTCTCACCACTCCTAGTCAACATTATATCTTAGTGTAACAAAGAAAAGACATACAGATTGAATAAAACTCTATCTGTAGATGACATAATTACCTACATAGAAATCTTAAGGAATTTATAAAACAAAAAAAGACTCCTAGAATAACTTGTAGAATTAGGTTAGGATTATAGAATATAAGATGAACATGCAAAAATAATATTTGTATATATTGATAATGTATAATTGGAAATATTTTTAATATTTAAAATAGCTCCAAGAAATTAAATATAATTAAGTCAAATAAAATGTGGACAGTAGTAGTGTGCTAAAAACTATAAATACTGATGAAAGAAGTCTAAGACCTACTAAACAGACAGACATGCTGTACTCATGGGTTGAAAATTAAACATAGCAAAGATGCCATTTCTTACCAAATTGATCTGTAGATTTAACATAATTCTAATTAAATCCCAGCAGGATTTTTTCTAGATATAGGCAAGCTAATCTGAAAATATATATTGAAAGGCAAAAAACTAGGATAGCTAAAACATTTTTGAAACAGAATAACAAGGTCAAAGGAATTACACTACTCAATTTGAAAACTTGCTATAAAGCTACAGTGATTAAGACAGTGAGGTATTGGCAAAAGAATAAAAAAATAGATCAATGAGACAGAAATGAACCCAAACATATATGGCGATAAGATTTTTCTTAAATGGTGTATAAACAATTCAGTAAAGATGGTCCCTCCAACAGATGATGTAGGACAATTGGACATTCACATGTTAAAATAACCTACAGCTCACAAATCATAAAAAAAATCACTTAAAATGGGTGACAGACCTAAATATTAAACACAAAACCATCTAAATTTTAAAGAAATAACATAAGGGAAATCTTTTGGGATCTGAGGTTAGCCAAAGAGTTCTTCCTTAGACATGATACCAAAAGCATGAATGATAAAAAAAAAAATAAACTGACATTATTACAATTAAAAAATTTTTTCTGTAAAAGATACTATAGAGTGAAAAACAAGATGCAAAGAAAATATTAACAAAATCTTATGCAACAATGGTGTGCCTTGGTGAAGCAGGGGTTAGGTCAATTGTCTCCAAAGGAATAAGCCACATACCCCTGGGTTTGAATCTTGGGCCTGGAGGTTGGAGGGTGAAGCAGCCAGTGTGAAAAATGAAATTAAAATGAAAATAAAGATTCTTCTTCCTCCTCTCTCTTCATGCTTACCTGCCTACTTCATTCCTGTTATACCTTTCCTTTAAAAATAAAAATCACATCCAACAAAATGCTTGTATTCAGACTTGTTTACAAGTTTACTAGTTAAAACAACTCTAAGAAAACTAAACAATTAAATTTTTTTCAAATGGGTAAGGGGCTAGAAAAGCCATTGCAATAAGGAGGCTATAGAGACAGCAAATAAGCACATGAAAAGGTATACCCATTAGGGAAAAGTAAATTAAAGCCATGGTATCACTATATACCTACTAGAATGGCATAAATGAAAAATTCTTCTTATACTAAGTGATTATAAAGATGTGGAGCAACTGAAACTCTAATACATTCCTGGTAGGGATGCAAAATGATAAGAGCCAATCTGGAAAACAGTTTGAGAGTTTCTTATAAAGTTAAACATACACTTGTCAAATTGCCCAGCAAATCTATTCCTAAGCATGCACTTTTAGGCAGGATTCAGCAAAACACAGCAGTGGTCCGGCAGAGGACCACATTCAGCCAACCCATGTTGATGTTTCTGACTGCTTTCTACTACAGCAGTAGAGTTAAATAGCTGCAACAGAGATATGTGACCTATAAAGTAAAAAATATTTATTTAGTATCTGGCCCTTTACAGTCTGCAAACATCTGCTCCAGAAAAAAAGAGGTTGACATGAAAACCTGTATGAAAGTGTATAGCAACTTTCTTCATAATGGCCACATACTAGAAACAACCCAATATCTGTCCTTCAGCAGGTGAATGAATAAACGAAGTGTGATACATCCTTACAATGGAATACTAGTCAACAATAAGTAGAAACAAATTATTGATACATACAATTTTAATTAATCTCAAAGGCATTAAACTGAGTTAAAGAATACAGTCTCAAATGGTTAACATACTATACAATTCTTTTGTATGAAATCCTCAAAAACAAAAAAGAACACTATAGTGACAAATAATAGATCAGTGGTCACCAGAGTAAAGAGTGGGGTAGGTGTATAGGGACTTTTTAGACAGTAGTGAAACTGTTCCATATCCTGATTGTGAAGTAGTTGCATAAATCTAAGCATGTGTGAAAAGTCATAATAAAGTTTGTCTATTATGTGTGCCCTGGTGGAGCAGTGGTTAAACCAATCACCTCCAAAGGAGCTCAAGGCCGCATACCACTGGATTTGAGGCCTGGGTCTGGTGGGGAAACAACCAGTGTGAATAATTAAATAAAAATAAATAAAATGCTTCTTCCTCCTCTGTCTTCATGGCTGCCTGCCAGCCTAATTGCCTTCATTCCTGCCTGTACTTTTACTTAAAAAAAACATATTGTTTATACACACACAGGCAATTAACACTGCTAATTTAGAAAGCAATGCTTCAAAAAATAAACTTTGCTTCGAGAGTATGCCTTTATAGTATGTTTAAGATTTATTCACTTCTTGTATCTGAGGAGTAATATACGTAACATAGTCGCAGGTATAAACATGGGAAGTGGTTTTTTAGCTGCTTTTTTAAAAGTTTTCAGCTTTAACTATATTCTGCTTCTTTCAATTAAATGGAAAACATGGACCAATAGAAATCTCCCTGTAACTCAGTGTGATTGATCAAAAATGTAAAAAGAAAAGATAACCTCCAAACAAACTTATAAGTAGTCAATCTGTATATGTTATTGCTAATAGATTTTCTGAAATGGGTAGCATGATACATGGTGCTAAGAACCTACTTCCTGCCAACAGTATTGAATTGTCATATTTCTTATATCCATTTATTCCTTCCTAATACAGGGCATAAGTGATTCATTTTGACCGGAAGTAAACACTTGCTTAGGATTACTATAGTTGATGATGGCTCATGGCTAAAAAATCTCATGGTGCTGAAGAATAATTTCAACTACTAAGCAATCATTATATATTCATTTATATGTAGTGGAACCAAGTGAAGTAAACAAAAAGAACTCAATGTTAGAACTCTAGAGACATAGTTCTCTAATCTATGACATAGCAAAAGAAAAATTTAACACATTTGAATCTGTCAAACAAGAAATTTTGTGCAACAAAATAGGTGAAAAGGTAAAAGAAAAATATGCATGCAAATAACAAAATGATACCTATAATACAGAAAATCTCAAACTCATAAACATACCAAAGCTTCAAGAAACAAGTGAACAAATTATGTATGCACAATCCACAGTAAAGGAAATAAATACTGAAGCAGTTGATAGCAACTAATAATCAAATTAAATTCAAGGAATTCTCACACTTGGTAGCACACACACGTTTGTTCACCCTCTCAGTCACTCTCATGTCCCAGTGCTTGGGACCATATTAGTGACCAATACACCCTCAAAATTCTGGCTGCATTGGAAATGTTTACAATCCCTTTTACAAACAATAGTGCAATGTAGCTCATGGAAGAATTCTCCATAGTAGTGAAGGGGAAAAGGTAGGGAGAGAGGAAGCCTGGTGGTAAAAGACATTAGCTCTCTCGTGGTGAGCGTGGTGTGAAATGCACACACTAAGATTCAATTTCAATATCCAATAAAGCATATAGTAACATAAAAAAAATAATAACAAAACAATTTTAAAAAGAACTGGGCTATCTTTAGGTACCTTATTAACTGAAAGATACTGATCTTAACCATAAAACAGAAACATGGATAAACATTTACAATGACTGAAAATTTTCAAGTGCGCTCCAATTACATTAGAATATTGATGTACATTTTAATGTCCGAAAATTGGAAACAATTTAAATGTTCCTGTACTGAAATGAGTTAAATAACTAAGTGTTTCTTAGACACGAGACAGTCATAATAAATAATTCACTAGGTGTGCAAGTTCTGAAGACCTAATACAAAGATGTTCATGATATATATACATGTATATACACACATATATATACATAAACAAACATATATATACATACATATAATATTTTTTAAGAAAGAAGCAGGCAGAAATAAAGGCAAGTAAGCAGGTAGGCAGGAAGAAAGATGAGGAAGACACGTTTTTAATTTAGAGTTTCTTTGTTTTTTTTGGTTGCTCCCCCCAGCTCAGGTTCAAAAGAATTCTTATGTGAATAATGCTGTAGTCACAGACTTAATGCCCAAGCCCCTGCAGTGCACCCTGGGATATATTACTGAGAGGGGAAAAAAAGGTGCAGGGCAATAGGTACAGCATGAGTATATTTTTGTATAAAAACCCCACGTGGGTGAGGCCTGGTGGAGAAATAGTTGGTTCTAGGTTCAAGACCCGGGGTCAGGGAGAGCAAGCAAGATGAACAATTTGATAAAAATAAATTAAAATGCTTCTTTTTTCTCTCTCTTCCTGCCTACCTGTAACTTTCCTTTGAAAAACAAACAAGAACGACAAAATCTATACGGCATGCTCTGATGGAACAGCTGTTTTTTTGGCTGCCTATGGCCAATCATACCCTAAGTACATCCTATAGACCCGGGTTTACTTCCCAGGACTGGTGTTGGAGGATAACCAAATAGTACCATAAAGTAAAATGAGGACACATGCAAGACCTCAAAAGATTAGCAGAACTTGCGAAAAGAAAGCAGCTAAGATAAAACTCATCAATGTTCATTCTTTCAACTTAACAATGCTAAGATCACAAACACCTAGCTTTTAATTCAGGATTCTATTTGCTTTGGAGAACAAAAGCAACATGAAAAACCTGTGTGGCTTTATTGAATTGTCTAGTTCTCCCACCAGCACTACGCAGAAAGGTAGTCAATGAATAAACCCGAAAAATTATCTATAAAAATTAAAAAAATGATTTTGTAGAAAAAAAAATCCTGGCCTTGTTCTAGGTATTGACATGAGCAAAACAATTGTCTTGATAGTAGAGAAAAACTGGAATGCATATTTCAAAGCAGAGATACAAAATCACTTATGTTTTTAGGAAGCTCTTTGCAAAGGAACTTAAAAGCACTTCAAAAAGAGTGAGGACAACAAGATTTGAAGTCTCAGTGTCAAGAAAAATAATCAAAGCCTCCTGCATTCCCACATACTGAGCAGAAATCCTAAACTGACATCTCAAATGAAAGGTAACTAACGCAGTTTGGGTGCCACCATCCCAAGAGACTCCAGAAATGGGTGGGGATAGGCAGGAGCTCACTCACTCCTCCCTGTGACACACCATCTCCTGCTGAATCTTAGCTTATTCATACCCCAATATCTGCCTAGTACCTGCAATTGAGGCACCTTGAGGAGGCTCAGTGACAGATAAAGCCAAGCACTTGCCTCTGTTCTCAGGGTGTTTACACTCAACAACAGGGAAATAAGTATTAGTTTAAGAATCAACAACAAAGATCAACTTCTGGGCTCGTGACTCCATAGGTGCACTTCCGGGTCGCTCTACACAGACACTGAAAAAAAAAACAAACCCCAAAATCACCTATTTTACTGAGACAAAAACCAAGAAACAATTAGCACTTCAGCTGGAGGCAGATCGGCTGACGATTAGTGGTGGGTGAAGGCACCTGCCTTGGTTCTCAGCTAAACCGCTGATCTGGATTTGGGATGGGCTCCGGAGTCTCCCTATGTGCAATGCGGTGGAGGCTGGGAGTTTTGGAAGCAGCTGCAGAGGCAGCGAGAGGTGGGTCCAGTGGAGCTAAGATGCAGAGCTACAGATGGTCAGCTTGGGATAGGGTGAAATGAGAGCCAGCGCACCAGGAGCTGGGCGGGAGCCCACGCAGTGAAATTGCTCTAGGTGCAGCCGCAAGCGAAATCAGCCAGTTAGCTCAAACCCCTCCCACAACCATTTCTCGCCAGAGCCTAGGGTCCACAAAGCAGAAATCCCCGCGACTGCATATCCAACCACCAGAAATCCCGCCCATCAGGTGCCCCACCCGCTGGATTACTGTGAGAAGGCAGTCCCAAACCTCCCTACTTGCTATAGCCACCTTGTGGGTAGAGGAGAAACTGCAGGCTCGTTGCCAATGCTGGGCAAGTCAAACTTACAAAACACCAGGGAAAGCGAACCCTCAGAAATATTAACAGAATGACAAATAGAGCAAGGCACAGAGACATGTACGTGAAATGATGGATACAATAACAAAAAGGGGGAAATCTGAATACAGAAGACATACGTAAATTGCCTGAAGAGGAATTTAGGGTAAAAGTGATACTCATGGGAATACAGAAATCAGTAGAGGCAGTAAATGAGAATGTCAGGAAGCAAAAAGAATTAAAGAATTAAAAGAAGACATCGAACAGGTAAGAGACACGATGGCTGAATTACAGAACTCAATAGAGGGGCTCAACAATAGGGTGGATGATGTTTCCAATAGAATCAATGATCTGGAAGATAGGACAGAGGAACTCAATCAAGAAAACCAGCAAAGAGATAAAAAATCAAATAATCAAAGACAGCATTCGAGACCTCTGGGATAATGTCAAAAGGAACAACATTCAAATCATAGCGGTTCCAGAGGAAGAGAGAGAAAAGGGGGCAGAAACCATATTTGAAGAAACAATAGATGAAAACTTCCCCAATTTAAAGGATGAAGTAAGCCTTCAGATCCAGAAAGGAGTTCCTAATAACAGAAAGACACCTAGACACATTGTCATAAAAATGTCAAAAACACAAGAAAAAGAAATACTATTAAAAGCAGCCAGAGAAAAACATCTCACACACAGAGGAGCCCCCAGAAGATTGTCAACGGACTTCTCAAATGAAACTCTACAGTCCAGAAGGGAATGGCATAGTATATTCAAAGTGCTGAAAGAAAAGGATTTTCAACCTAGGATACGATATCTGGAAAGATTATCATTCAGAACTGAAGGGATGATAAAAACCTTTTCTGACAAGCAAAAATTAAAGGAGTTCATCATCACAAAATCAGCTTTGCAAAAAATATTAAAGGATGCTCTGTAAAGCATAAAGAAATCACACAGAACAACAGTATGACAGCAAATATTGAAAGTGGGGAGGAAGAGAAGAGAATAAATATGTGGATAGTTAGAATGAGTGGAAGATTAATATGCTTTCAAATAAAATTAGGTAGTAAACATAGAACTATGAATGCTAACTTCAGGGTAACCTCAAAATACATCCCCAGAGAGAAAGCAAAGAAGATATCAATCGAAACATAACTGTACCCCTTCGACTTAAAAAGAGAAAGAGAACAAAGTCATCATTTGGAGCAACATACAAAAGACAAATTATAGAAAGACACCAAGCAGCCACATATCAATACTCACCCTAAATGTTAATGGACTGAACTCACCAAACAGCATAGAATGACTGAATGGATTTAAAATGCATAACCCAACTTTCTGCTGCATTCAGGAAACCCACATTCTTCCATAAGATAAACAAAGTCTCAAAGTCTCAAAGTCAATGGCTGGAAGACAATCCTACAATCAAATGGCAACCACAAAAGAGTAGAAACATCTATGAGTATTCATATCAGATAAAACATACTTCCATCTAAAAAGCATAACCAAAGACAGAGATGGACATTATATAATAATTAAAGGATCAATCCAGCAGGAAGACATAACACTTATTAATATGTATGCACCAAATTAAGGAGCACCAAAATATATCAATCATTATTAGACCTAAAGGGAGACATTGACAGGAACACAATAATAGTGGGGGAATTTAACACCCCACTTCAACAATGGACAAATCAACCATGAAGAAAATTAACGGGGAAACAGTCACTTTAAATGACCATCTGGAACAGATAGGGCTAATAGACATGTACTGATCACTTCACCCAGTGACTACAGATTTCACTTTCTTCTCAAGCGCTCATGGAACATTCTCAAAGACAGATCATATGCTGGGACAAAAAAACATCTCTCAACAAATTTACCAAGATTGAAGTCATACCAAGCATCTTATCTGAAAACAATGTCCTAAAAGAGGAAATCAACTAAACATAACTGAATATATATAACATGATTATTAGATTTCCTAGAAATCTATGGTGTTTCATTAATCAGATTTAATAAAAGAAAAATGATTTAAAAAAGTCAATAAAGAGAAGAAAACAACTTCACATGTCTGGTTTATAAGAAAGTAAAACCAGGTGATCGGGTCAAATAATATGGGCGAGAGGTACTGCTTTAGATGCAGGTCGGGGAGGGCCTCTTTTCTGAATAAAGGATATTTGAACTGAGACCTGAATGGGGGATGTGGGTGTGTTAGAAGACCATGGACAACAACTGTAGTGGAGGGAATGAGCAAGGGCAAACTCCTGTGAGGACTGAGCTAGGCTCAGACCACTCAGGACACAGAGGCTATGGTGATTAATTTAAATTTTCATTTAAGTGCTATGGAGACCATTAAAAGACTTTTAATAAGAGTGGGAAGATGTAGTTTATAGTTCAGAATGATGATTTATCTTCTAGTGAAGGAATGAGCCAGCTTAGAGGATACTGGACGTCGGGCACACAGGGCCACTAGAATCGTGATGAAGAGATGATGGTGGCCAAAGAAGCAGCAATGGCAAGCAATAGGCAGATTAGGAACACACCTTATTTAAATTAATATAATCTGCAGATGTGCCTGTACAGGAATAATAAAATGAGGTAAATCAAAATCTCAAAATTACTTTCAAAGTTACAAAAAACAATTACTTTCCTGAACCCAAAATCAGCAGTGAGTGCTTTAAGGTGGTCTCTAAAAGTCTCTATTGGTAGAAAAGATTTGCCTGATCTTTCAAAAATGTCCACTGGGTCACCCAGTCAACTTCTGCAAGTACCTGATGTTCATGGGCTAGTCCATGGCAGAGAGAAGCAAGAGAAGCCAGAGCATAAGACAAATCCAAATCAGAACTTTGCCAGCTCAGCACTTTACACAGCTGAACAAGGTGGTCCCGTGCATGCCCAAGAGTATAGCTTAAGAATCTAAAAACAATTTCTCAGTCAGAGAGAGAAGGACAAGGTGTTCCTTGATAGCTGAAAATGAGAGGAGACTCTGGGAACAAGCACTTCCACTAAACACATCATTTTCACCATGCATTTATCGATGAAACTTCATTCAACTGGTAAATGAAGTCTGCAGCCATACACCTGTTCCAAAGCAGTGCCTCGTAGAGCAGTGCAGCATCATTCCTAAGTGCTCCTTCACAGCAAGAAGGGTGACAGGAACCTCATGCAACCAGATCTCAAAATTTATGGCTCAATTTTCAGGTGAGACATACGGCGATATTTACTGAGTTTCAAGTGGCTTATGATGACCTCAGAGAACCATTACAATCTATAACCCACTAAATTCTATAAAATAAAACCAACTTGATGCACCAGGTGGCCTACTGGTTTAGTTCACTAGGTGTAGTTAACATACATCCCAAGGTCCGTGGTTCAAAACCAGGATGAACAATTAAATAAAGTGCTTCTTCCTCCTCTCTCTTCGTGACCTTCTCCCTACTCACCTTCATTCCTGCCTGCACTTTTCCTTAAAAAAAAAAAAAAATTCAGTTTTTTTATTCAGACATTAAGCAAATGTTTTCACAGTTCACACATACAATCTTAATAAAAACATTGTGCCAACCAACACGGAAGACCCAAAAGCTCTTCAAATTTTCAGGAGAATTATGTGATTGCATAAAGATTTCCTAAAAATTTTAAATGGAGTCAGTTGGAAATAAATAACATTTTACATGGTCTTTCAAGGAAGTCTTCCTGGGTTTCTTTTCATTCATTCAATTTCCACTCTTAAAACCAATACTCAATAATATTACAGAGTTTCTCCTTTAAAATTGTTATTTGAACTAGCAAGAAAATGATCTCTTCATATGCAAAAAACTAAAGAAAGCTACAATAAAAGGATATAAGCTAAACTCATAAAAGTGGGCCAGAATGGGGCTGTTTGTAAAAAATTGTTTCATCTTTAACTGGAATGTCCTATTCATAAGATAAACTTCCTTATACTTTCAATTATGCATATAGGAAAAAAGTTGCAAATACGACAAAAATGTTGATGAGTGATTCATGCAGGGACTGGAGAAGTAAGTAGTTATTATTGTCACCTGTATATTTATCTCCTAGGAAAGAAGAGAAAAGAAGGGCGAAAGGGCACTTTTTACTTAATGAAATTATCGTTTATCTGTGTCATGCCTTGCACACTTGGAGTTGCCTACCCAGCTGACAAAAACCCTTACTCTGGGAACCAGCAGGCACTAAGCCCACTCTGGCATGTGTCTGGTGGAGACAGCATCCTCCTGGCCACAGGTGACAGTGCGGCTTCAACCAGGTGCTCACCACAAACCAGTGAGACTCAGGTCTGGGCATTTGCTTTGGGTCTGCAGGACCATTACACCTCTTTGTGTGGTCAACTCGCTCTCCACATTCTGGCCTTGGGAGTGAGGGAAGCTTTCACCAGAGAAAGGAGAATTGAAGAGACCCAGAGAGAGGTATAGAGGCAGGAGATGATGACTGGAGTCCTGGTGACTTTCTAGGTCCCAGGCTCCAGGTCACTTTCCTGTAGGAATAATTCTTGTGGTAAAGCCCTGAATTTCATTTAAGATAGATCAGGCTGGTTTCTGGTATTAGAAATTTGTTAATCCTAATATTTCAAAGTCTGTCGAGTGGCCTCTCAGGATTTTGGTCTGGTTTGGGAGTCCAAAAGAACTCAGGAGAGGTCCCAAAAGCTCAGCAAATTCAAATTTCCTCATTAACTTTTTGCTCACTTCCTAAAATTCAAAGATAATAAGCCCTTGTGGGAGGCCCTGACTTTGGTTACTTGGACAGATGGATCTGATGTGTGACAGCTTAGAAACCATGGTCAAGTATGTTAAATGTGTATACACAGGTTTCTTTGGGTGTTACCACTACAACCTCCATTTGAAGTATCATCAGGATGACTGTGTTGATCTTCCTTAAGTAGAGACTGGATGCTGGATGCCCTGCACACATCCTTTTGCATCTTCCTACATCCTCTCTCCATCCTGCAAAGCCTCTATCAACAGGTGAGGAGGCAGAGGTGCTGTGATATCAGACATGCCCAGCTTGCCCAGTTAGTAGGTGGCAGAGCAAGGACTCTCAACATCTCATTCCTGTCCTTTCTACCACACCTGTTCCCTCTTGGATGCTCCAGAAGCTCCCGGTATAGATTTCCTGCCTCCATACCTCCTCAAGACCACTCTGACAGTGAGGTAACAACCTGGCCAGCCTGCTGGTAAACCTACAACACAGTCCTGTCTGAAGAGCTCCCTGGCCCTACCGCACCCCCCCCCCCGCCCCCCAAAGGTATCGCTCTTATTTTTTGTTCCATGGCTCTCTCCTCCCACCTCATCAGGAAATTTTCATGTAGACAATGTCTCCCTTTCCTCCTTCATAAATTCCAGGTCTGGATTTCTCAGACCAGCTTTCCTCATGAGCAGGAGGGTGGACTCTCATCACGTCTTGTGCTTATTGGTTTATATCACCACTTTATATCCTTGTGGAGAAATTAATCAAAAGAACATAAGATGTCCACAGCTTTTAACAACCTTTCCTCAGCTCCTGACTCAGTGATCAGTTTCCATTTGAAGGCTGAGCTGTGTGAACTCAATGTCAACTTCAGATCCCATCAGAATCATTTGAAGGGCTTGTCAAAACATAAATTGCTAGAGATTCTTAAACTCTAAGTATGGAGTGATGTCTAAAAATTTTACATTTCTAACAAGTTTCTCAGTATGTCAGACTAAATAATGGCCCCCTAAGATTCTAATCTCAATCTTAATCCCTAGAACCCTTTCTGGTAGTTTACAACAACAGACACAGGAAACTAGCAACAGATGATGCTGAAGTCGTTGTTCGGGATCCACACTCTGAAAGCACTGTACTCTATCTATTCCTAGTCATATCTCATCCACTTTGAGGTGTAGAGTCTGTGAGACCCAGATTCCCTGGAAGATGTGGTAACAATTCTGAACAGTGTACTACAGGATGAGTACACAACACACCCACCCTTCTGCCTTCACTTCTCTTTATTTTATATAGCAGGAAAGAGCAGCGCCAAGTGGTTACAAAGCTGAATTCAAAACATGGATCCACCATTCAGCAGCCTAACTGAGTTTTAACCTTGCTGTCTCCTGGCTTTTGACCTAATCCTCAGGAATAACACTACCAACTTGGAAATATCAAGAGCATTAAACAAGATAATGTGTGTGAATACTGACTTGCTTATAGAAAGTAAACTCATCAAATATCAAACACAATACTAGCAGTATTTCTGAGATTTTAATCTGCCTTTAAAGTAGCTGAATGCCTATGCATTCAGATCTGCAGAACCCTCTTTCTTGATGTTATGTGCTTAGATGCAGTTAGTGAGCAGCTCCCTCTGAAATCTGATCCTATCATTATAAACTGTCAGAAAGTACAACAAAAGTAATAAGAAGTTTAAAACAACCTCACATCCTATACCCTGCCCATCCAATGCTTCCATCATCAAGCCCTCCCAGCATCTTCAGCCAATTTCTCACCTCTCAGCTTCACCCCACAGACCATTTACTTTAAATTCACTAAACTATTTCCTCAAAATTCATTCCTACTTCTGCCTCACTGCCTGCTGCTTCCTCTGCCTGGTCTCCACTTTCAACACAACTATGTTAGGCTAATCTTCTCCAGGGAAGAACCCTCCAACATTCCTCTCTGGGGCTGGTCTAAGTTTGGCTACCCCATGTTCTGAACAAGTGGAAGACTGCAACTTGAGAGCTTCACCATCCAGGGGGGAGATTTTCACTTAAAGCTAAGAGCAGGAAGTTGGGAGCCAGATTTCCTTGGTTCAAAAGCCTGTTCCACCACTTCCTCATTGTATGTGCTTGAGCAATTTACTCCAGTTCCTCATCTATAAAAAGGAGATTACAATACTATCTTCCTACCACATAGGGTTTTTGTGTGGATTAAGTAAGATGACCCATGCAACAAGCACTGCCTAACACATGGTTAAGTGTCCAGTAAATGTAAGCAGCTACTAGAATTTGTATAATTTTAAAGTTACTCTTTAGTGACATCATCTTGGGAGGCCGTCTTCTTTTCCATCAAAGCTTCCATTCCTTAGAACATCACTGAAGTCTCTCTGTGATTCTGTGCCTTTCATAATCAGTGTAGAACCACACTAGAAAAATCTATTTATCACTCATGATGGCCACTCCTTTTTCCTAGCAGGAGTATGACCTAGTGCTTGAACATCCCTATTCATTAGACAGGGCTCAAAGGGTCTAATGATACATAAAATCAAAGCCACCCCAATCAAGTTCTTCTGTGGATAACCAAAAGCATTATTGTGGCAGAGGCCACTAGTTAATGTCTAAGATGTATCTCTCTTTCTTTCACAGTAATGAAACCCCAGTTTTTAGCTGGACACGTGGTCTACAGAATAGATACGTCATTTCCAATCTCCTTGCAGCTAGAGATTTGCCAGGTGACAAAGTTCTGAGCAATGAGATCGGTGTGTGGGCATTCTCTCCCAGATGTTTCCCCTGCAGAAAAACAATAAACTCTCTCCTTTCCCATTTCCCTTCAGACTGATTGGTATGTGGACATAGTAGAAATAGAGTGTGGAATATGGAAACTTAACCATGTGGACATGATCAACATTTTAGAGGAAGTAGAGCAAAAATGACAAAAACAACTTCTCTGATACCATGGAGCCATCATCAGAGTCCTGGACTGTGTGTGACCAACGCTATTAGAGAATACTAGAGTGTTGTTTAGTGAGTCACGCAGTAAACAGTTAATCATTATATCTCCTGAAAGGAGAAGAAAACTAATCCAATTATCTAACTCCACTGGTATCACCTACACACATCCAGTAACATTTTCAATGGTTCCTTTTAGCAAATTTTTGGAACCATACAGTTGGAACAATATGAACTATTCTAATGCAAAAAGCTCTGGAGAAGCTGCTGAGACATCTGGGCTATGGATGCAGGCCTGTCAAGGGCAGCAAGCCCTGCTGGGCCCACTTGACATGCCGATAAAACATGGAAGCTGAGAGGAGGGGTCAGAGACAAAACTCTACATCCAAAGAAAGAAATGATCCCTTCTAGGAGCAACTGGAAGGAGAAAGAAAACTACGAAGGACAGAAAATGAAAAACCTGAACTCAAAAGAATAGTCTGTCAGATGTAGAAGCCAACACTATCTTACTATTCATTCCTGGTCAGCATACGACCTTTTCTTGAGTCTCCATCTATGTTCACTATGGACACATCTTCCTCTCACCAAGGTAACATGGTCAGGGTCAGGACTGAGAAAAGAGCTGAATGTGACAGTATGGTCTAGAGCATCCCAATTCTTGATCCTTGGCATTAACATTCTTCATATTCAGTCTCTAGGCCCAGGTAGTCAATTCTCATTTTTTTGTCTTTTCTAGTTCCTCTTTCACTGTTTTCAAGAACACAGAAGTTGGAAGGTGAAGGGGAAAGGGTAGGATTTTGGTGTCCTTTCTCTTCTTCATGCCTTAACATGGATATATCTATATCTATATGGATACATATATATGTCTATATATATTTTTTAAAGCATACAGTTTACTTATTTTGAACAAATGAAAAATCCCTTAAGGTCCCAAACACAAAATAACCTACAAAGAATTAAGTGCATGTATCATTTTATTTTGGAGAAATTCCATGTCTGTTTCACACTTAGGAGTCCAAAATTCAACATCTATGATCATTTCTCCATTTCAGTTACCCTTACACCATGTGACACAGCAATTTACAGTTTCCAGCATGTGCTACATGAAAGTGACTACTATCAAGAAATGAATCAGTATGGCTACTTCCTAGCCACAGCTGTATCCTGTAAGGACAGAATCTGAGGCTTCACTTCTGAAGTAGAGGAGCACAAGAAGTGAATGAAAAGTCTTTTGTCACTTTTAAGATATTCTAGCCCTATAAAACACCCCCCAAAGTTAAACTCCTTTTGAAGCCTACTCATGTGTTTCTGAGTTTCTTCCCTTGGCAAATTTCCTCCCATCTTGGTCAATGGCCTACAAGTCTCTCAAAAACACGTTCCATCCTATGGTAAAATGGAAAAGAAAAGCGAGTCAAGAATTCTAGTCACCTCCACATCCTTTCCTTTTTGTTTTCATTTCTGATCATCTCCAAACCATATCCCTAATTAAGATGCTCTAACAAGTCTAGTTCCAACCTCATCAACTGTGACAAGTCAGCTTCTAACAAAGTCTCCATACCAGGATGCAGCAGACTATATGTTCCAAAGATGGTTATGTCATTCTCTTTCCCATCTCATGTGTGCATCTCACATGGTGACACTAACATTAACCATTGAGAAGTAGAGCTTGTTCCTTTCCCTTGACCTTTGTAACTTCTTTGACTAAGAAAATGCAAAAGTGACACAGGACAAAATTCTGAAGTGAGGTCAGAAAAGTCCAATCAGCTTGACTTGGTTATTTCTGGGAACACAAGTTTTCAGTCTTGAGCCAATGTGGAAGAAGTCTAGTCATAATGAAGCCACTATGCTGGAGAGATGACATTAACAGATCACATAGAAATGGAGAAAGATGTACTAACAATCCCGTTGGTTCCAGAGTTCAGCTGTTCAAGGCTCCCCTGACCAGGCTCCAGACAGACACATAAAGGAGCCTTTGAGATGACCTGAACCACAGTCAATCTCTGACTGTACCTCACCAGGGAACCTGGGTTAGAACCACCCAGCTGAGCTGCTCCCAAATTCCTGACCCACAGAAACTATGAAATAATAAGGATTATTGTTGTCTTTAAGCCCCTATATTTTGGGGTGATTTGCTATGTAGCCCAAGGGACTGTAGCACAGGCTCTTTAGTAAGCATATCCCTTCTCCCAAGATAGCAATGCATCTTCTCTGTGGTAGGTTTAGAATACCCTCTCAGTGTTTAATTTCACAACCCAACCTCCTACTAGAGTAAATAGCACTTTTTTTAAAATGAGTTTAATTTTTTACTTCAAGATCTTGCAGCTTTCACAATACCTCTTCATTCAAGGTCACTTGAGAGACTTAGAAGCATCTCAAACTGGAGTTAGGCAATACCCTAGATGTTTATGACCCTCCTGTGCTTCCCTAAGGCAGACCCAGAGTGGGGGTTGGTGGAGCTGGGCCTCTCCACTGCCTCTGGGGTGTTCTTGCCCTTACAGCCCCTGCCTGCACCATGTAAGCCACACAAATGGGGCAAGCCTTTGGAAACCGAAGTACACTTGTTAATAAAGCACAAAAGAGGAATGGTGACATTCACAGAATTGACTAGAGAGCTGCTAGAAGTCAATGACCGAGCAGCAGCAGCAAGTGACACATAAGGGGAGAAAGGCTTGTTAATGAGGCAAGGCAAGAACTGGATATAAGAGAAAGAGGTGTATTATGAGAGTGGAGAGCTTAGATCGCAGAAAACCAAAGGCCATTTAACCGAGTTCGACTGGAATCTGAGATGATCTGCTGCCCATATGTAACTGGAAACCTTTGCATAATGAGCCAATTACTTGACATTAAAGTCTCTGATTTTAAAGGACTTTGAAACTAACACCACCTAACTGCTTGCATAAACAAAATATCCATCTGTGATATTCTGGCTCATTTCTTTTAAGTGCCAATCTATTTTTCCTAAAAGATGCATCTTTATCCAAATCTAGGAGCTCAGTCCCAGTCCTGCAAAGGGCCTGACTTTCACACTCTATGGTGTTTGCAAAGACTTACCCCTGGAGTGATTTCAATCCCCTTCAAGATGGTGAGTAGGACTGCACCCTCTGACCTCCTCTCTTCACGGGCAGTTTGCTGACACTCATATAGGCTAACAGCAAACAATGCAAAGACTGGCACCACACTACAGCTCTGGTTCCCAAAGACTGTGAATCCTGCCTGCATTTCAGAATCCCCCTTACTAGCAGAGCTAAGTCAATGGGCCCAGAGACACTAAGCTGATTCTCAGGAGCACAGACACCCACCCATGAGGATCAGCAGAGACCACCTTCCAAAATCCTGGTCCTGCTGGTGTCTAGGATCAATCACTACTACCCAAGTCATCACTGAGCATGTCAATGGATTCTTGGAAAGAGCCACTTTAAGCAAAATGAAGCATAATAAAGTTAATTTTACTGTAGGCTAATTGATAAAAATAAGAGTTACGTTTCTATAGCATATTTCTGGTCATACACACAAAAAAATCATCAAACTTCTAAATAAAGAGCCCAACACTTCCCATATTAAACAATAGCTTATATTCATTCATTCATTCATTCATTCATTCATTCTCCAACCTTGTTATTGTTGCAGGATGGACAGTGGCTGGAGCCCCTCCCTGAAGCTCAGGACACAAGGCAGGTAGCAAGCCTGGAGGGGCGCCTTTCATCACACATCATCATGCACATCTGTGGATGTGCAAGGAAACTGGAGAACACAGAGAAAAGTCCACACAAACACAGGGAGAATGTATAAACCTCTCATAGACAGCTGCCCGGCAGGGAACTGGGTTTCTTTTTTCCTTATCAACATTATAATGTAATGACATTAGACAGAATGACATATTTCAAGGATCTGCTGTATTTCTTCCCAAACTATTTTAGATCCAGTCACAGATGCCCAAGGAGCTGCACTCCCTCTCTCTTATATGGCATCTCTCTCTTCAGCCTAGCTGTCTGGGAACACCAGCCTTCCTGGGTAAAGGCCCAAACCAGCTCCTCTGCCTGTCGAAATTCCTCTCTCATGCTACATCCACAGGATTGCTGCTGTTCTCTTTTCCTTGCAGACACTGCCTCATCCACAATCTCCTAAGGGTATCTTTCATCCTATCACTGGCTATAAAACAAACACTGCTTTTCCCTCCCTCATGCAACCCATTTAACTCCAACCTCTTTGGAGTAACGGCACAGTCATGACAGAGTGGAAGAACAAGGAACTGGACTACATGAGCATGAGTACGGACTGAACCCACTATGGATGGGCCTCATACAGGCTTTAAGAGCCACACTTGACTGTCTGCTTTCAAAGCCTAGCTACCTGCCTCTGTGTGACTTAGAGCAAGTTATTCAACTACTCTGAAACTTGGCTGCCTCATCTGTATAATAGGATGATAAAAACAACAACTACTTTATAGGGTTATTGTGAAGATGAATTAAAGTAACCAATGTAAAGTTCTTAGAAACTAGCTTGCCATGGTAAATATTCAGCATACGCTAGCTATACTTATTATTTGCTATCATTATCTTCTTGAGTCAGTTGAAGTTCATCCACTACCACTCTTCATAGTATTTCTGTAAGGATAAAATGGGATTTGGTTTATTGAAAGTGTCCTGTGAATAATAAAAAATGAAAAAATTATTAGCTATTGCTATTTGCTCAAAAAATATTCCTAACCTAGTTCCTGCTCATTTTAAGGGTCAAGCTCTACTATAGGGAACAGAATACAAAGTACCAAGCAGGAAGAAATATAATTAAGAAAATATAGTTGATATTATGCATACCTCTGTATTCTATAAATCTCTATGCCTGTATATGATATACTACCATATCCGTTTGGATGTCCCATAGAGCATATGACATAATTTTGAACAAAACTGAATGTGTCATCTCCCTCCCATTCCACAATGACAGCCAAGTCAGATCATCACCCCATATTCCATAAATCTATTAGTAGGGCCTTAATATATCCAGAACTCTAACAAGTTATCCTTCACCCTCCTCAACCATAAAAATCATTAAAGTCTTTCAGTTCTCCCTCCCTCATCTGCAATAGAGCAGTACTGCTACTCTGCTCCATCCTTTTCCCAGCCTCATCATCCTGGCTCCCACTATGGGCCTCCTAACCACATCTCTGCTTCCATTTGTTCCTCAGTGCCCCCAGGGCCAGATATTCAAGGTGTCAATTTAATTGTGTAATTTTCCTATTTAAAGTCCTTCAAGATCCCATCAAAAACAGCTGTGGTACTGAACGTTGGGTTCACAAAACCCACTGTAAAGCTGATGAGCATCATGGACCCTCTCCACAGGCAAATATACAACACTGAAAATCTTACATACAAGGTTAGGTGTTACCTGCCATCCTTCCACTAACCTAAGACAAGCTCAGACCCACAGATAAAATCTATTTCATAAGCTCATGCAAGCACTTATTGGTCTGTCTCAAATTTACCTTCTACCTTTACCTTCATCTCTAGTTTCCTCTCACCTTGTACCCAAGACTCAGCAACTGTTCATGACATGAATGAATGTCTGTGCCTCTGTATTTTAGACATCGCTATGCCAATACAGCAGATCCTTGAATGACATCATTTTGTTCAACATTGTTTCATTGGAATATTAATGAAGGAAAAACAATCCTGATCAGTATTGAATGAAGTGATTTTATTCAAAGACCTGGTTTCAGAATAAATTATTTCACTTAAAGTTGTAGTTTCCAAGAATATATCAACAGCATTGAGGATTTACTGTATATTTACTGTACACTACCTAATTCTATTTGGATGTCCCATAGACCTGCTTATGTTCTCCAACATTCCATATTCTTTCATGAGTTTCCATCTCCCTTTAAGGCTGTAATCCCCTGAAAAGCAAAAAACTGTGCCATTACTTTTATATTTCTGGGAACTAGTTCTCAGACAGGGTATTGGATTAAACAAAATAAGCTGCTTTACTCTAAACTAGCAGTTTGTCTTATATATTAATATGATGTCTGTGCTATATACAAGATATTCAGGCCCTAATCCCCAGAGCCTGTGAATATTTTACCTTAATGGCAAAAGGACTGCCACCAGAAGTGACACAGTTCTTCTGACAATTTGATTTTAGTCGACTGAAACAAATTTTGGATTTCTGACTTCCAGAAAAATAAGATAATGACAGTTTAAGCTTTAAGTCACTAAGCATGTGTTCATTTGCTATAGGAGCAATAGGAAACTAATACAAATTACTACACAGAACTATATTGCTGTTTATTTTCATCACATAACTTTATAATTCTAAAACCAAGAGGTCCTAAACATCCGTCAATAGGGGACTAATTAAATATATCATGGTGCAGACATATAATGAAGTAGCTCACATAAATGAAGAAGGGGAAGTTTGCTTATTTCTCTTTTGTTAATTTATATGCACACACACACTTCTATTAAAGGTATCAATTCTTCAAAACTTGGGGGTGTCAGATTAAACTATACATACTGCTCTCTAATCTTCTTTTTTAACTGAATATTACATCATAGGTATCATCCCAACTAATACAGAACTATCTCATCTGTGATGATAGGATTAAGCGTCAACTTTCACTTTCTGTGTACTAATTGCATTTTATGTGCATTATCAAAAAGAAATACATGAATACCTTTCCATTTGAAGACTCATTCTCAGTGAAGTTTCATGCCAAATTTCACTTTGATCACTACACAGAGAAAAAAGTCAAACCAAATATTAGCAAAATCTAATGGAACACATCATCCCACTATGCTTCCTACTAATAAAAAATGATCAGCCAATGAAAGAAATCTGAACCACGTAAGCATAAAGATAATTATATCTGGGTTTAAACTTTTATTAATTTAAACAATTGTATCACCTGAGATTTTTCCAAACTCTCTCTTATTTTCACAATTTCTAGTATGACTGGTTGTCTAATTATTAATCTCACTGAGAGATACTGACAAACTGACACATGAGGACAGCAGTAAGATATGTAACACTGATTTCTCAAGGGACTGATATATAGAGTTGATAATGGGAAGGCTATGAATAATTCAGATATTTCCTGTCTGAAAAAAATGACTTTTAGCTATCTAAGCCTAAATCAGATAGAATTAATTAAAGAAGATGAATAGAAGGAAAGCGGATTTAATTCCTTAACTTCACAAGTTACAGTTGCAAATTTCCTCTAGCGCTCACAAGGCCGCCTCCAGGTGAGAAAATAATACTAATTAACAACTCTGGCCTCAGGACTTGGGCATCACATGTCTTCTTAAAAACAGACAGTCACGTAAAAGCAATCACTGGTTATTAGAAAATATTCCACACAGGACAGCTCCTCCCAAAAAAAAAAAAGGCCCCTTATGTAACTCTCCAATCCTAAAGAAACATGCCTGCCAGTCAGATGCTTTCAGACAGAAGGAATGTAGACCTTAGCAGTGTCTCACAGAATCAGTCCTCTGAGTTGCCCCTACCACCTGTCAAGACAATTGTCCCAAATCCAGCTCTTAACTCAATTACAGGAGGAAAAGCTGATCTCTGTGAATCCAAGTACAATACAGTGGTGCAAGGGGCACCATACAAATGCTTATCTCTATAGAAGGAAAAAAAAAGCCTAACCTGTAGTGTGTGACAATCTTCATGATGGAAATACACCAACCAATGTTGATTTCAAACTACAATTTGATGTCATCAATTTACAAAAATCCTGAAATGTAACATTCAGCTCCCACAAGCCAGTTGACTCCATCTTTGCTTGGGAGAAAAAAATGTAAAAAGTGATCTCCGGATGCTGAAATCCCCACCCATTAATATTTAACAAAGTGTTTATTTTGTATTCTCTCTTTAAAGACCATACCCTTTGGATGAGTTACAGATTAAACTGCACTGTCTATACTGTAGTAGATTATATATACATACATATATACATATATATGCATAATTTTTCCTCAGTTTTACTGAGACATAATTTATATGCCATGTTATTCACTGACTTAAAGCATACAATTCAATAGTTTTTAATATATCCAGAGTTGTACAACCATTACCATGTTTAATTTTAGAACATTTTCATCCCCCAAAAGAAAGTCAAAGGGAATCTTTAATCTACTTTCTTCCTCTATAACATCTGCTTATTTCTGGATATTTTGAATACTTGGAATCCTATAGTATCATATATACATTTTAAAATATAAAATATTTGTAATAAATAGATTGTATTAGTGCCATGTAAGGCAGCAATAAATAAAAAATTAATTATCCTCATTGTTATCTTGTAGAATCAACAGATAAAACACACAAGTAAGCTAGGAAAAACTTCAGGATGGTCTGACACATCTGTTATCTGTCAACAATTTTCTTCTACAGTTCTCTGAAGAAGGCAGTCTAACCAGACACAGTTGTCAAGGAGAAAGATAAGCGAAAGGCTGTTAAAATGTCCACACCTGTTGTGCAACTTGTGATGTTCCCAAATCAAAACAGGCCAGCATCTGGCGACCCTTTCTTCTGTGTAGTGGCTTTGGCCCTGCAGAGAGAATTGACAGCTTCGAAGATATCCTCACATGGGATGGAGGCTGAAGAAGAGTGAGGCCCCACTGGACTGCCATGGAAGGGTAGTTTTAAAAGTGTTTCTCATGTTTGAGTAACTGATCTTGCCACACCCCTCCCTCAGACCAAAACTCTACTTCTTGTAAGAAAAACACTGCAGGCAAAAGTCTTACTGAAGAATTTATGCAGGAAAAGTTTGGACAAGACAAAAAACAAAGGTCCCACAGTCTTTTGAAACAAAGAAAACACCAGTTTTCAGATTTTAGAAAAGCAAAAACAAAAACTATACCATGTATTAGTATTCATAAACAAAGGAAAAACTCCACCCCAGATGGAGTAGTGGTGGAGAAGAGGGATAGCTCCGATCTCTGAAACGTCTTTTTTTGTTGTTTAATGACAAACTCTCCCCAAACCAGCAGAATATAACATTGTATTTGTAGGGCATGCCCTTGTGGGGCATGCCAAGTGGTTGAGACCTGGTGTGGGAACCACACACAGCCCAAGGACCTGGGTTCGAAACACAGAGCTGGGGTGAAAAAACAAAATGAACAACAAAATTAGTAAAGATGCTTCTTCCTCTCCTTCTTTCCTTCCTTCCTTCCTTCCTTCCTTCTTCTCCCTTTCTTCTTTCTTCTCTTAAAAAAAACCTATAGTATGACACAGTTATGTTTTTTGAAATGGATTTCAAAATTTTAGGGCTGAACAAAAAATATTAAAATGGTTGTCCCTGGGATATGGGATATGTGCAAGTTTTCCAGTTTATTTTCAAACTTATGTGTTACTAATTAATATTATTTTGTAATAAATATCTAAGGGATCTTTATCTCTTTAACTAAATGAACTACCCACGTGTCATCCATAACATACTGAAATGAGAAGTTTTTCCAGTGTCACTAGATACATTGAAGTGAATGATGAGGTTATTTTTCTCTGTATACAGTTTCACAACAGGAGAGACTTGATCATTAAAAAGTTCCTTCACCTTCCAGGAAACTCACCTACAGCCAAATGCAGAATATGAGTGTGGATCAAAAGAGCCTCAGCCACACCTGCAGCACCCTATGTGAGGGTTTCTTTATGACCTCCGGAAAGCAAATTGATCCTAGTTAACAGATTCTGCTGCTTCAGATTCAGAATGCACATTTTCTAGAAATGCACTAGGCTATTTAAAATCATTTTTTAAACTTATATGCTTTTTCCTGGATCCACTAGCAAGCATTTGTAAAAAGACTGAGGCACTCTAAGAGCTCCAGGGGCGACACCAAATCTAGGCAGATGTCAATTAGATTCAAGGTTAAAACAACAGTCATGTCCTAACTCACCTTCATGCCGACTCCTATCAGAAACATGAACTTGTTACTGCTTTCAAAAAGTTCTGCAGCCATTTTAGACTTTATTGGTTATAAATGCTTTGAATAAGAAAAAAAGGGAAAGGTTTTTGTTGTTTTATAAGTAACATGCAGTTTGGAGATATTCATGTTTATATCTAGATCCTTCTCAATAGATTGAGTCTTACAGTAAAGGACAGAGATATCTCTTATCTTACTCAGCTGTTCCTTCATGTTATGGAAGGGGGTCGGGGTTAGAAATGAAGTGCTGGAACTCTCAGACCTAGTTCAAAGCCACCCTCTGCTAGTTCTGAGTCATGTCCCACCCCAGAACCCATAAAACCAGAATTGCAGCAGGTACACAGGGTTGCAGGTACCAGAAGCAATTACAAGCCCTGGCACACTTCACACTAGGCAATCTAGTGGTAGTTGTTTTGGATAAGTTATTATTTTTCCAAGCACACAGCAGATGGTCAATAAGTGTCTGCTGAATAAATGGATCTTTTCAAGTTATTGGTGTATAATTGTTCTAAATGAATTTTTATTGAGTTATTTCACTTCACTCAAACTTCAACTAGATAAGTCACTACATTTTAATTAGACTATTGCAGTCTCGACCAGTCTCAAATACACACTGACTGAAATGTCAGTCTTTCAACAAGTAAACACCTTTCCAATATTTATATACCTGAAAATAATTAATTTGTACACAGGAGTGACAATCAACATCTTTAACAACTAGCAGGCGCTGGTCCCTCAGTCACAAGAGACAGCATCTCTTCCAGGCTGGAGTAGGTCCTGGAGGCCAGACATTGGCCCTTTCACCTGCTAGCTAGTGGGTCCTCCAAGGAATCTCAGGGATGGGGGTATACAGGTACAGGTTAAGGGATTGGGACACCTGATATTTGCACATTGACAAGCTTTAAAGTTAGTGTATAAATATATAAATATACGTGTATGTCTAGCCTCATTTGTTTGTTCCATCAACTTTCAGACAAATTCATTCATTTTAGGTCATATATCGTAACATTACAAGAGGTGTTCTTCACTGGGGCAAGAGTGGTGCTTCAAGCAGGTGATGGTGTGTACTCTGGCCCCTGTCCACTGCATTCATGGTCATACCTGCCTGGTCCCTGTGAGAATTTACATTTATGAAGAACAACGTCCCAAGTGATGGGGTTGAGCAACAGAGTGCTCTGGGTTGAGCAAAAGGTGAGGAACTGCAGACTTATTCTGGAACCTACCAATGTTTTCTTTGGATTTTATTCAAATTGGAAGGACCAATGATGATGCTCGCTATCACCATTCTACAAATGATCAAAGAGGTTCAAAATGACTCCATGTCTTTCTTGCATAAAGTCACAGAGCTAGTAAGTGGTGCCCTGCCTAGAAGCAAGCTTTTTAACTCTCAGATTCTTGTCCCCTGTTCCCCTACCACCCCGAAAATGAGTGATGTTGTGTGGTGTGTTCAACCACAGGGTCCTCACCAAGGGCTCATCATGTCCTTCTGTAGTCACATGGCTTCCCCACTTAAGCAACTCCACCTACACCTTCCAGAATAAGCCTATTTTAACACTTTCTCCAAACACTAACACCTAAAAAAAACACAAAGGAACCAACCAAACCAGATATCTCAAGGGTAGAAAATACCTCAGGTTACAGGGTTCCGTGCTGCTTAACAGGATGACTAGAATGGTAGGTTGCTAAGGCAAAACCCTAGCTGTAGACTCTATTAACCCCATAAATGGTTATACAAGAAAGTTTTTATACATAGTGTTTGGGAAAGAAAATTTTTAAATGAGCCCTTAAAAGAACTGTAAATCATTTTTTGAAAAATTAATTACTGTTTCCATGGAATTTTAATTTTAAATGAAATGTATCCTCAAGGGATAGATAAAAGACTAAATAAAAAAGACTAAATCAAAGAAAGGATTTAACACACAAATCTACAGAAACTAGCCTTTAAATAGCAGGTCAAGTTTAAGCACTCATTCATAGCCCACATTAGATCTCCAGAACTTATTCTCCTCTTGTTTGTATTTGGTAAGGCTCAGCATGGACCACAACACAATCACACTCTATCAGTCCCCCTGACAGCCAATTTATATGTCCGGCAGTTACCAACTCATCATCCATTTCATTAGAGTGAAGATGGCCTTCCAGTGCTGCTCAGAGAGTTGGTGAAGGTTTGGGGCAGGCAGGGTTTATCCCTGGAGACCATGTGAAGCATGGTTCCTGAAGGATGATCATCATCTTGGAGCCAGAGTGTCCAAATTCAAAGCCAGCCCCATCACTTGCGGGCCATAACATGGACACGTCTCCGTGCTTCTATTTCTTTATATAGTTGTTCTGAGCATTACACAACAACATGGGAAGGACTTAGAAGATCACCTGGCACACAGTAAGTCTCAAAAAAGCATGAGTTTTATAATTATTACTGGTATAACCATTGTGGACTATGTGAATAAAAAACACACAGAGAGCATTTGATAATCTGAGAACAGTAAATACATGCCCTCATCCAGCTTTATTACCCCTAGATCAACTGCTTAAGATTCGTGGATCTTAGACAGGTACATTGACAGTAAACATATCTGTCTCCAGTCAACTCATAGGACACACACATTGAAGCCCCTCCTTTATCACTCATCTGTCCATCATAGCAGCTGGCAGAGGTCATCACCCATTTCATGATACACTCTCAGTTTACAGGACATTTCTGACCCCGTCTCCATGATGACAATTAAAACCCTGGTGTCTGGCATGCAGAGACCTCAGCGTGTACAGAATCGACAGGTGGACAGGTAACCATGAAGTACCTTTTCCTTCTAGGAATAAAAGAGACAAATATGCAGATACAGTCAAGGTGATTTTCATATACCAAGTAGGCATATTTTCTTAAGTGTAAATTTGGAATGCAAACTGAAATGAAACTTCTACGAAAAAATGGTTTGGGGAATATATACACACATGACACATGGTAAATAACTTTACTTCATCAAATACTTACTCAAGAGATATCTGAGAAAACAAACATATAATCTGCACATGATTAACTCAAAGGATTTCACATAACTTTGTGACCTTTTCAACCAGATTTTCTTGCCTGAATCACAGACCACCAACTGTGACCAGAGTAAGTACACTTATTCATGGAATGTGGGTACTGCTGTTGGAGGTGATGGGGTGAAGTCCGCTGCATATAACACTGTTTACAGCATCCAGCATCGGGGCTTAGTTGTATTATGCAAACTAGATTGAGAAAGGAGAGAGGAGAATGACTTGCTTGCAAAATTTTATTTGCTTTCTTTTCACAGAATTGAAAACTTCTCTGTTTGTGGAAATCGAGAACATGTACCAGACAATATTCAGCTTATTTGAGGAGTCAGAGCCATGTCTCAGTCAGCTGACCATTCTGTGCCTCCAGATCATCCTCGGGAAGCTAAGAAAAATGATATCTGTCCCTTTATGTAAAACATATGAAAAGAAAATCAGTGACAATGAGGGCCCAGGTCTATGAACTATGAGCTAGAGGGGACAGAGGGGGGACATCAAAGACAGTTCTTCACCCTCCTACCTTACGAAAAAATATAGAAGACAGAGTTCAGGAGTTGAAATGACTTCCTAATCCCAAAGCTAGGAACTCATGTCTCCTAACTTTCAAGTCAGTATTCTTTCCACTGCACTCAATTTCTTAATTTAAAACAAAATTTATTTGTTGTTATAAATAATGAGAATAATTTTCCAGATAAACAGTAGGATCAATTAAAAATTCTGAACATTAATTTATTCTTATTAAAGGTTCTGCAACTCTACTGAGTAAAACTACAAAAGCCCTGCTCATTTCTGGGCATGCTGAATGGCAGATGGTGGGTCTTCCTCAGTGGTTGTGTCCTCAGCACAGCCTCTGGCTCAAAGACAGTTGTTTGGTAGATGTAGAGAGAGGGAAGAGGAGGCAGCTTATCAGATTTTGCTATGAAGACCAAGATAACCAGCAACCAGTAAAAGGACAATTGCTTTAGCAATTCTCTAAACTTGATAGGTCAACACGAAAATTCTCACCACTTGAAAACACAGGAGAAACATTTTGGAAGATAATACCCTCAGTTTCTAGTGGTTTTTTGAAGGGTCAATTTTAAGTCATGGTAAATTAAAATAAGTTGATATCAGCAATTTTTTAATAACAGTTAATAATTATTGACATTTATTTGTAGTGTAATGACCTAAGCAGTGTGATAGGCGTTGGCTCCAATACTCCAAACCCTGAGCTATGCACTATTATCTTGCTTTACAGATAAGGAAAGGGAGACCTATAGAAAAGTTGAGGAAGTTGTTCATGTCCTTGGACACCCTACTGAATTAAACTACCATTCATTCTCTTAACAAATATTGGCTGAACAATCTCTGTCTACTAATAACTGAAAATATTTGTCAAAGACAAATCAATGGGATTCTTTAGTGAGTATTACAGGTATATCGAGCCACCATCCACAAGGCAAAATGACATGAACATCAACTAAAGCCATAAGCATCAGTATGGGAGAATGGGGGATATAGTAATTAATTCTGACTATGATGAGTATGAGCAAAGGCTCAGACAGGGCCTTAAAGGAGCAGAAGATTCTCTCTAGGCCAGGAACAATGAGAAAGGCATTTTCTCTGGAAGGAAACTCATGATCATGAGGCACTCTTGGGTCCAAGCCATCAGCTGGTGAGGCTAGACTCCAGAAGTACTAAGTAAAAAGGCACAAAATAGTGCCTTACAACCCCATTGTTTTGGAAACACAGAGACACTATAAAAGCTGAATGAATTAACTCCCAAGAACAAGGTTCACATCTGAGGTCCACAAGGTCCACTACATGAATGTAGACTCCCTCCAACCTGACTTTCAAGTTTTAGGTACTCACCTTGCTGATGTCTTAATTAAACTATAACAGGAGCCTTTTCTTCAGATCTTCCTGAGTACTAAGCTAAAAAAGTAATTGGTTGAGTGTGCCCATTCAGGAGTCAAACATTGTCTCATGTTTTAAAGATACTGGCTGACTCAACTACTAAAGTCAATCATCACATCTCAGAGATATCTAGCTCTCAGAAATAACTGTTTCCAAAATTCCCATTAATTAGCCTAGACTTCTACTATAAGCTTACTATTCAGGACTCTCTTCCTATATACAAGTCATAAAAATATCCTGAATAACACATGAATCTCTAATCCAGGAAGACCTGTGAGTAAGTAGAAAACAGCAGATCAAAAAACCAATCAGTAGCTAGAAGATTTATCATAAGCAATATTGGGGAGCAGTTTTATTCTTTGCTAAAAAGAGGAATTTAGAAAGCTAGGCATATAAAATTAAGGAAATGAATTATTTATGCATAATGAAGCATAATTTAGCATCATGTTATATTTATTTATATTATAAAGTAAAAATTTTCCAGAAAAGTCACCTTATAGTACAGCTGAAGTTTAGTGAGATCTGGGAAACCCCTACCACAGACCCTACTCTCGCAACCATTTCCATCAGCATTGCATACAATCATATAAAACTATTATAAAAGGAACATGGTAGAAGGAAATACAACAAGGAAAGAACTCTCTGTCTACCAATCAATCACAGAATCATTAAACCCATTTCCAGAAACCACCACCTTAAAGATTCTTAAACATGATCATGCTCTCCATTACATAATCAGATTGGCATTCATTTGGACTTTTTCATTACAAGAGAAGGGAATCCAGTCTAAATCAATCTAAGTAAAAATGAAATGCATTGAGTCATGTCACAAAAATAAAAGCTACAACAACACTAGTTTTAGGTATGGCTTGATCCAAAGACCCTATCATCCTGTGTACCATCTGTCCTGATCAGAGAGCCAGCAACCATGGGTCTTGGTATTATGCCCACAATCAAGGCAGGAAGAAAGGAGTAACATGGTTGGTCCTCCTGTCTATTTTATAAGGAAAGCAGAACTTTCCTGAACCCAGTCCCCCTTCCCGCAGTGTGATAAACCTCTTCTAATATATCATTTGCCAGAAGTTTTGTATTGTTACCAGGCAGTGTAGGACAAGCTGGGAAAAAGAAATGCAGTTTATCCAGTTCCCAAGTCAGAGGGAGGAATAGAGAAGGGCTGTGCTTGAGTGTCAGAAAGCCTGACCCTGAGTTCATGGAGAGCAGCTGTAAAGCCCCAAATTAATCAGTTCATATTGGGACAGGTGAACTATTTCAAGAGGTAGATCCCCAGTACAAAGGAACAGCAGACAGATTATCTAACATTTTATCTGAGTTATTTTTTACATTTTACAGAGTTGTTAGAAAACAAGGAAAGACTTTGCTAAAGATTAAAAGAAAACTCATCAACTGAAAATTTTAAAAGGCAATTATTGACTTTAAAAGCAACAAGAGTTATACAGAAAAGGAAGTGTAATCATAGCATGCTATTGATTCATCAGTGTACAATTTTTATATAATCAAAATTATAAATATACCTGATATGGACTTAACCAAATACTATGGTACTAGGACCCTTGCAGAGATGAGAGTGAGGACCTGTGACAAGTCTGAGATTTTTCCTGACTTGCAAACTAACAATATAATCTGCACAGTTACATGGATGCTGGCAAAAGATATGAGAATTTTTTGGCTTGAGATAAAGGACATACACAGATAAAGGACACTCATATTACAGCAATAGCAATATCAAATAGGTATCAAATTTTTACCTTGATTTTCCAAACCCCCATTCCTGCTGGTCATACCCAGAGGTCCAGATGATACCTGCACTCACAGTGGGCTACGTTACAGCAGAGGAACCTCAAGCATAGAGAGATTGAATCTTTCATCATGGGCAGTGAGAAAACCTGCTCTTTGCTCTAGAGGAGATACTATCTCAAGTTTCCAAGGCTGTCTACTAAATAAAAATCTTTGAAAAGGGAATCAGAAACAAAGGGTATTAGCACCTCTGCTCACAAGACATGCAAAAACATGACAGACCAAGGAAGAATTATCCTAACAGGGAAGAGTTAAAATCTCACTACTAAAATTAATCCATAGAAATGCTAAAAGGTGATGACTTTGAAAAAAATCACTGTTTACAGAAAAGCACAGAGGAACCCTTAGGAAGAGGTTGTGTCAGGAGTAAGAAGCAGTTATGTACAATGAAAAGAAGGAGGAAAACCAAAGAAAACAGGTTTCGTTTTGTTATCTATTACAGCACTATTTGACTTACTATATCATGACTTATGTATCATTTTAATAAATAAAAAAGTAATCTTAAAATATGTAACAATTTAACAAAACACAATCAATGTATATTCATCTCTGGATACAATTTCAACAATATCCGTGTGTGGTGCAAACACAGCCCTCTAACAGCAACGCGCTGTGGCTGCGACAGTAGATGCAGCAAAGGTGGCATACACACTCCTAAATGACTTTCAGCTGTGAAACATATGATTCAGCTGACAAGCAAAATTATTACAAATGGAGTCGATTCTCTGTAAGACACACACACCACGATTAACATTTATACACCCTGCATTACTTTCAGCAGAAAATACATCCTTGTTTAAAAAGCAGAACATAGTTTATCAGTGAAAAAACAGAACTATTATTAGTGAAATTCCCTGAACTATGTATAAAGAACCACGGGATGATACAAAATATCAAAACAATTCCCAAACTCAAGAAGCATAATTCTTGGTTGCCAATTCTACCCAACACTACCTGTTAACAAAGAGAAAAGGGATTTGCTGGCAAAACAAACAAACAAACAAACAAGCAAACAAACAAAGATGTTAGGAGCTTCAGACAGAGCTGAGAGCAAGGCCATTCCAGGCATAATGTGACCACTGGTCACTCAGCACCACATACATGGATACCACGGGCTGGGCTGCCCAGGTGCTTTTTGTCCTCTTCAGCAGTGGAGAGAACCTTAAAGCGCACTCCCACCAGACTCAGATTGGAACTTCTAATTGACTTTCACTTCAGTTGTGTGCCTCTCCCTCACTGCAAGCACAAAAGAAGTGTCCTCTAGGCTTCCAGAGCCCTGTTCCCTTCTGACCAAAAAGCCTAACACTGGAGAAGCATTTCAAAATCTAGCAGCCAAAAACTGAAACAAAAGGGATGTGACCACGATGAGTATACAGAATATGCCAGGAACACTCAGCAATCAACCAAAGACAAACTAGAAGTTAAAGAAATCTTAAATCCCTGTACATTTCTCTGTATAAAAAATTCCTAGATTCTCTAAGTCTTCCTTTTTGTGAATATATTAATCTTCAAAATATTCTTAAACTGGTAAAAAAAAATAACAAGGTCATCTATCATCACTTGGAATTTAGAGAGAAAATTAAGTTTTCCCATCACCTAAACCCCTCAGCTATCATTCTTCATTGGAAGTATTCAGAGATGCTCTCTTTACATATTTCCAGGGGAAAAATAGACATTTATTAGCATAGGGAAAATTGACCCATAATTTCATCAAAGTGTCGATCCTACTCAAGTATTTCATAATTTAGAATAACGGAGTCTCTTCCTCCCTCAAGATCCCTTCATCTCTCCTTCCTTCCCTCCGTTCCTCTCCCCCTCTGGACTTCCCCTCTCCTCCCCTTCAGCCCTCCCCTCCTCCACCCTCCCCTCCTCTGTCCTCCCCTCTGGTCTTCCCCTTTCCTCCTCTTTCCTCTCTTTCCCTCCCCTCCTCTCTCTGACAGTATTGTCCAATATGGTACCAGCCATATGCAACATGAAATGTGGCCAGCCCAAATTGAAGTGTGCTATGAGTGTAAAATGCACTTTGAATTTCGAAGATTTATCAGGAAAAAAGAATGTAAAACATTTCTTTAATAATTATCATGTTTTATTATCAAACATTGGCATAATATTTTGGGTATATTGAGATAATTTTAAATGTCAATAAAATTGATTTTACCTATTTCTTTTTACTTTAATATATCTCCTAGGAACTATTTTATTGCATATGTGAATAACATTTGTGACCTGAATTCTATTTCTTTTCTATTAGACAACACAGCTTTAGACATATCATTTGTTTAGCTTCCAGGTCACATCCTCAGATGATTGGTGGTGCAGGGACAGCATAGCTTGGAATCTACAGGGCAGTATGCAAATGTATGAGTAGAAAACTAACTGGTAGAACTTGGGACATTTTAGAGTAAGGACTCCAAAGACAGGCCATCTAATCTTAGCAACCTGTGTCTAGGACACACCCCTAGATACTAGTGCCGTTTTTTACTCCAGGTGATCTGGACACGCCCAAAGCCCCTAACCCTAATTTATATACAGTATTCACCCTGCTGTGTAAGAGGAAGGCAGGCAGCTTAGGTCCCGTACACACACATGCACATTTTCTTGATGTAAACTTCCCGGGCCCACAGGGAACCTCAACAATCTATTTCTGCCTTTAATAAACTTTTTGTGTATTCCCGACCAAACAGCTCTCTCCATGAATTCTTTTTGGAAGAACCCAGCATCTCATCAGTGTGTCTCAGCCCCCTCCCCTGACATCAACAGGCAGGACATAGCCCCTTCTGATGGCCTCTCCCAAAAGGTCTGTCACCACTCAAGGAAGCACAAATACCCAGCGCTTTTCAGAGAGACCTGCTCCAGGACAAGTACAGAGAGAGGTGGGGAAAATGCCTGCCTTACATCTTTCCCTGGTGCATGCATATGAGGTAAGCTGGCCATATAAAGTCAGAAAACTAACAGTCTGTGCTTTTCTGACCAAATATATTGTTGTGACTCCCATAGTAGCAGGCCTTTGGCCAGGGATCAGGGTTCAGATGTCAGGGCAGTGAATTGTCCCTGGTGCCACCTTGCCAAGGAATGTAATCACCTGAATTGATAAGGAACAAAGGAATGGCACTGGTGGGAAGCGTTCCTGCCACCTCTGAAAAGGCCCATGAAGTATCTACAGCATTTCTCAAATAATTCCCAGGTTTGGCCTCCCTGCCTCTCTCCAATCCAATAACGCCCCGCACTTATTCCTCAAGTCACTCAAGAGATAGCCTCAGCCCTAGGCATCAAGTGGCACCTCCACTCCCACCAACCTCCAGCCTTCATAACCAAATTTACTCTCTTACTTCAGTTGTCTTGCAGAACTGTAGAGGTCTGGACTTGCTAGCCACTTCCCAGGCAGGCATTTGTCTTCTCCTCCAAGAATGCCTTATACAACTTGTAGTTAACTTCATCAGAAGGACTGCCACTGGTGTCACTAATCACAACCTCCTTCTCTTACAGGAAAACAAGGTATCTCTTCTTCAAGGTGTCCACTTCGCCCTCCCATTCAGCAGAAAGTGGCAATGCAAGACTTAATGGCCTGTTCCCCTTTATCTTTTATAACAAAGGCAGGAATGATACAGGAGACAAAAGGACTGAAAGTTGTCACTTTCCAGCCTAGCATGACAAACAGAACGTTTTGCAATCTGACGCAAGACCAGATGCTGTTCAACTCCCCTCCTGTTTACTGAACTCAAGGACTCCATCCCCACCCCTCTGCACTCGCCTAATATTCCAGCCTGTTGACTCCCTACCTCTAAATCAACAGCTCAGCCATATGGCCTTATCAGAATTCCACCTCTAGCATCCTCTGTGAAAATCAGAGACTACCCCCTTAAATACTCTCTCACAGCTTCCCTCAGATTGCTCTTTCTGTCTCTTCTCAGCCTGCACATAGGACAATAAAATCTTGCTTAAGAGCCCATCGGGCTCCCTTGTCTCTGCCTCTTATTGCCGAACAGGCTTACATATATGACTTCTTAAATTTCCACAGTCAAATGTATCAAAATGAACTCTATGTGGACTTTATTTCAAATACACGACTAAAGAAGCGTGGCCCCTTTATCTCAAAATGTGATTTCTCCAAGGATCTGTACATATAGCCTAAAAGTGATGTCTGCCCTGTCGCTTTTCTTTTACAAAAACAGAATATCCATTGATTTATCAAACTTTAGCTATATTCACAGTTCATAAAGAAGAAAAATCACCATGCAAGGTGAAGACTGGATTTAACCCACCTTAAGAAAAACTACTGACTTCTTCAGAACCTTGAGCAAACTATCAGAAACTTTACCTTCCTTCTGACCTCAGGTCAGCACCATTGAACACTTCACACGTCAGCCTTTAGGTTAACTAATTAGACCTTCTACAATAAAAATTGTAACTGTTTCCAGTTGCAAATGTCAATATAACCCAAATACACTGCTAAAATAAAGCCCTGAATAAAGACTAGAAGAAACACCTTAGGCACTAATTTATTCAACAAACTGGGACTGTCTATCTGATATGCTTCAGGCACCAGTGTCCCAGGTGCTAGTGACACTAAACAGAAGTAAGCAGATGCCTGCTCTTGAGGCACTCACTGTGTCATGGAGGTGGGGGCTTGTGGAGATACCTTGACGGCCAAAAGGAGACATTGGGGTGGTGGTATATACAAGGGGTAGAGAGGGTGCAGAGTCAGGGTGAAACTGAAGAAAGAAGCAGAGCAAGAGAAATGCCTGGTGAGTATCAAGAAGAATGAGCAAAGCCTCACTCTGCAGAGAAGCCTCTGAGTCAGCTCTTCATTCCTTGAGCTGAGAAAGGCACCTCCTACTTTCCTGGAGCAGAGAGCAACCAGGTCACTAAATCTGCCTAGTGTAGGCACAACTCTAAAGAAGTCATTGTGATTGTGTTAAAGGCACAATGCTCTAATCTGGGTTTATTAGCAACATAGTTGATATTTTGTTCTTCATCTGTTTGACTTCTCTCTATCCTTCTCTAAGCTCAGGAAGAAAACATTAATACTATTCACTAGATCTCAAAAACAAAAACAAAATCCTAAAACATACAACATACTTCTTTTATACAATCTTAAAGTACCTCCAAGTTTCCTTAACAGACAATACTGTGCTAACAGTCCCTCTCCTCCAGCACCTGCTCCCATCTCTTGGCAGCCTGGCTTCCAAGCTTATAACTCAGACATAATGTTCTCTGCAAGGTCACTGGTGACTTCATGACAACCAAATCCATTGGGCCGTCTCTTCAACCTTGACTTCAGACAGCAGATAACATTACTGGGCAAATCTTATGTCTTAGAGTCTTTTACTCGGTTTCTGTGTTCTTTCAGATACATATATCCTAACACTGAGAACTTGGGATTGTTACCTTACATTAAAAAAAAAGGGTACAGGTCCTTTGCAGATATGATTAAGAACCTCAGATGGGGAGATCATCCTGGATTATCCTGAATCCTAAGTGGCATCACATATGAATTTACCAGAAAGGGAGATTTGATACACACAGAAGAGATGTTGTGAAGAAGTAAGAGAGAGAGATTTGAAGATGCAGGCTTTGAAGATTGGAAGCCACAAGCCAAGGCAAGCCAGAAGCCTGCAGAAAGTGAAAGGCAAATAAAAGATTTTTCTCTAGAACATCTGAGGGCAATGTTCCTGGTTGATAATTGATTCCAACCCAGTGATAATAATTTTTAATTTTCTTGCCATCAAAATTATGAGAATTAATTCCTATTGTTTTAAGCCATCCAGTTCATGCTGATTTGTTACAGTAGCCGCAGAAATCTAATACATTCTACTCTGATTTATCTAATCTCTGAGTCTTATGCTAGTTCCTTCTTGTCTTCCCACCCAAAAGTAGTCATTCTCCAAATCCTGTCTTCTGCCCTCTCCCCTCCTATTTCAGCCAGCTTGGGTTTCAATAACAAAATGCCATAAACTGAGTGCCTTGGACAAGAATATATTTCTCAAGTTCTGGAGACTAGAAGTCCAAGACCAAGGTGCCTGTGTGATCAGGTTCTGGTGAAGCCTCTCTGTGGGTTACGAACAGTTGATACTATGTACTCACATAGACTTTCATAAGTGTATAGGAGGGAGGAGACAGAGAGGGACAGAAAGGAAAACAAAGGGTGAGGGGAGAGAGAGAGAGAGAGAGGAGGGGGAGAGAGAGAGAGAGAGAGAGAGAGAGAGAGAGAGAGAGAGAGAGAGGGGGGGAGAGAGGAGGGGGGGAGAGAGAGAGAGAGAGAGAGAGAGAGAGAGACAGAGAGAGAGAGACAGAGACAGAGACAGAGAGAGAGACAGAGACAGAGAGAGAGAGAGAGAGAGAATATAAGGATGGAGAACAAGGTGCTCCCTACTTGGGTAAGGGCTGGGCAGTCTAAATATATCCCAAGGTCACAGATTCATGTCCTGGGGCTGGCGGAAACAACCAAGATGAACAACTAAATAAACTAAATAAAACGCTTCTTATTCTCTCTTCCTACCTGCCTCTGCTTATCTTCATATCTGCCTGCATCTTTCCTTTAAAAAAAGAGAGATAAATAAGCTCTACGGTGTCTCTGTTCCCATCATGAGGGCCTTCCTCTCATGACCTCATCTAAAACTGAGCTGTTCCCATAGTCCATCTATAAATGCCATCACATTGGGGGGTTAGGGATTTGCCATGTGGATTTTTGAACATGCAATTCAGTCACAGCACTTCCTCTTTCATGATGATCCTAGGCTGTCCGACCCACTCCTTCCCTGAAATAAAAAGTCCATCTGTCTGTACATATTTATTTCTCCGTCCAAGTCCACACTTTCAATTGATAACCAGTTATTTCCTGTTCCAAGTTTGATCAGGATCTAGACTCAGTAACTCCTGCCTACACTTAACCTCACCCTCATCTTGGCCACCAGAACCATCTTTTTATCTCCAAGCCTGTATTCTGGAGGGGTTCTGTCATTTGTCCTGCCCTCTAGGCTCTGGAGCTCTTTTACTCTTTCTCACTCTTTCACCCCAAAACCTGGGCTCAGCAGGTACAGGTTTCCTCAGTTATCTGGAAGTGCAATGGTCCTATTTGGTATGATTTGGTAATTTGGCGGGGAGGGGTTCTCAAAATGCTATTAATTTATATAAAAAATTTTGAGCAATATCAAATACCCAAATTAACCTACCAAATAATACTTAATAGGAATGTTCTACTTTTGGATAGTGGGGGAAACCTATCTGGGATGAGTCCTGCCTGAAGAGCAAGATACAAAAGAAGAAAATACAATTGTAAATTATTTAAAATCCAGCAATTTTAGGTGACCAAAAACTAAATCAGAGTCTACAACAGGAGCTTCTAAGAAAAAATGTAAACTTTACCTCCATTAGTGTGAATTAGTCTGAATTCTACACCTTTGGAAGTAACCACTAATAATTGTTCCTTGTTGATTTTCTAACTTGGAGGACAACCTTCACCTCTGGGCATCGCTTCAAATAGGCCACCTCTAGATAAAGACAAAATTAGCCAATATAGTGGGTTCCAAAAGCCATCTCACACAGGAAGAGGTGAAGAGTATGGGATGTTCAGTCTTCAGAAGAGGTGAGAATAATACAGGATGAACTTACAGGGAAGATCTCCCTTGGAGAAAATGGAAAGTCATCCTGTGAGTGACACCACAGAAGATCAGACTATGAATACAGGTTCTTATTAGCTGTGGGACCTCTGGAAAATTCTACTATATCTCTCAGTTTAAAATCTTCATTTACAAAATGGGGTTGATAATAAAACCCTCACTGTTGTGAGAATAGTGTTGATAAAGTACTGACATATGTGCCTGACATAAATTATCTAAGACAATATAGCAGCCCCCCATTATCCAGCAGGGACACATTGCAAACTCCCACTGGATACGCGAAATCACAGAGAGTACCAAATATTATTCATAGTATGCTCTTCCCTATACAAACACACCTATGATAAAGTTTGATTTATAAATTAGGCACAGCAAGAGATTACAATAGCTAATAATAACATAGAATAACTATAACAATAGACTATGTAATCAAAGTTATGTGAATGTGGTCTCTCTTTCTTGTAAAATTTCTTATTGCACACAACTGTTTTTAGGCCACAGTTGGTCATGGGTAATTGGAATCACAGAAAGCAAAATAAGGAGGGACTACTGGAATATCTTGGAAGAAGTAGTAAGAAAAATTCAAATTTCAGCTGACCACTAAAATGTTTCTAAATTTAGGATTGGGCGGCATAACTGAGTCTCACTAAAAAATCCAGCATTAGATACTTCCAAACAAAGGCTGAAGGATCATTATAATTTACCAAAAGAGAATTGTGTATCTCTAAAACAATGACAATTTCGATGTGATAATATCTGGAAAGAAAACCCTTTCTTTTTGCTGTCTGACATTGATAATATTGGAGAGCTGATGGACTTATTTCATTAGTATGGTGATTTTATCATTTAATACCTTTTTATTTGATATATTAAATATTTATATATGAATTAATTTAGTTGTTAATTTCATTATATTTATTATCTTTAATACTTTTATGAGATTTACTTATAACTTTTTATTTCACAAGAAATAAAGCATATCTGTCCTTGCTTAAAAAAACAAAAATAGCCTTCTTTTATCATTTAGAAATCATTTCCTAAGAATGCTCTCTTTATGGAACATGTAAAATTTAAGCTCCCGCTTTCTAAAGGAGACTGGTACATCAATTACTCTATGATTAATATCTATTCAGTTCTGATGCCAGAGCTCCTCATTCAGACTAAATAATAACCTGGGATTAAATCCAAACTTTCACACAATGACTACATATACACATTAGTCTTTTTTTAAAAAATAGCAAGAAGTTATTTTTACTCGTCTTCTTTGAATAAGCAAAGTCCACTTGCCATCTTACAATGCTACAATGTTTCCAAATGCAATTATTATGAATGCCAGACAGCTCCCTGGATAAATGAATATATCGTGGAAAAAGTACTGAGTTAAGGAACATAAACTCCAAGATTTTCTAGAAAGATAGAAATGGTAGTGAATAGTTGTTTGTTTTTTTAATCTCCCTGAATTTTCTCATAAAAATCTCAAGAGAGACTGTGATAGAAAAAACCCAAACTCAAACATTTACAACAAAACTAGGTGAAAGGCATTGTCACAAGACATAAAATATGGATTCTGATAGTTTTATGACCTGCATCTTATCAGCAGTGATTAGGAAGCAGGAGAGGGAAGGAAAGAAGAATCCTCTAATCAACAGGTAATTAATAGAATCAATCTAAAAAGGCAGCCAAAAATGAGAAGTTTCACAAACTCCAATTTGTAGGCAAGTACACAAAACAACAGTCAAATTTGAAGCTGTTGTGGTCTCTGAACTAACAAGTAGAAGATTCCTTCCAGCACAGAGCACCACCACAAGAAGAGAGCACTAGAGGCAGAACCCAGACTGAATAGGCTAGAGACAACTGGGGCAAAGGAAGCTCAAAGATAATGAAAAATGAGGAACAGGAACAAAATCAAAGAACAGGAAGCTGACTCAAGGAGGTTATATTTTTAAGCATTTTGTAAGAGAAGTCTAGAGTCATAATGCTAAAAAAATTTCCAGATTTATGAGGAAAGGTAACCTCATAAAAAGCACATAAAGCATTTTTCTTTAACATGACTAACAAAAGAAAACTGCGCTCAAATGTTGTACACCTGAAAAAGAAAGAATGAGGAGCAAATGTGACTCAACCTATGATAAGCACCATGAGAAAAACATGCTCTCAAAAGTGATGCAAACTCTAACTTAGTATCTCAAAACAAGCAAGAAGAAATCAAGAAAATGATACCTGTATAGAGTACATATGTATATATGTATGCACACATATATAATAATTAAAATTTCAGAAATGTGTGATTAAAGAAAGGAAACATTTGAAAAAAGATAAAAGGACTCAGAAAAGTTTAAAAACTGAAGGAAAAAATTTCATCTCAGCAATGAAGAGAAAACTAGAAAGAAGACGAGTAAAAATAGTGATTTTTTAGATAAACAAAAACAGAGCAGGGGAAAATATTTAAATTTTAAAATAAAAGATTAAAAGGATTTACAGAAACTTAATAGATATTAATGATAGGTAAGGAAGATCCAACATACACATGCCAGCAATTCCTAAGGTATAAAACCAAAGCAATAGAACAGAATAAGTTTCTAAAAACTATTAAGTCAAGAAAGCTTTTTTTTTTTTTTTTGAAATAGAAAGATTTGAAACTATACCTCCTACCTGGGAAAAGTTGACCCAGAACAGGCATAACCAAGACAGAGCTTGGAAAAAAACTTGGACACTAAAAAAATAAAGTACTTATGTAGGTATCCAAGAAAAAGATGGTCATTTTTATGAGAAAGAAAATCAGATTATCATTAAACACCGACACCAATGCTGCAATGCCATAAGACAAAGGTGGAATAGATATTTGTAGAGGGGTGGTGAGAGAATGTGAACCAAGGATTTTATATTCAGTAAAAATGACCTTCAAGTATAAAGTCCACAATAAAAAAATATAAACATATAATAGCAATATTGTTTCTCTTCCTGAGGAAACTAGTAGGGAAAGAGCAGAAATGAATTGTCAGTGATTACTAAAAATAGATTTACCTGAGGAACTAAGATTAAATGATGATTACAAGTAAAAATGTCCAATATGTGAAGTCTACATTTTCTGACAATGTAGATGCTATACAATATTTTAAAGGGAAAGGAAAAACTGGAAAGAGTATATGAAAGGAAGAATGCATTTATTGACTGCCTTATGGGGTATAAGCTATAATTTTTAAAAAAGTATTTCAAATTAGATGCTCTGGGATAGAAAGAGAGATGAAAAAAATGTTACTAATTCATATAAAGGACTCAATAGAGAACAGGAAAGAAAAAGAAGTTGGGGGAAGAGGACAAAAGGTATTATATAAAGGTATGAAACAGCAACCTTTATCTTACTCATCTTCCTGCTTTTTGTTGTGTTTGAGATTATTTTGAAAAGTTTTAAAGTATATAGTGAACTATAGAATCAATAACATTATATTCTCCATATTTGCCATTATTTTAACAAATTCTAAAACTTTAACTACTTGCCCAAGTTTTTTCTTTTACAAACATTACGGCATTGTCTCCTGCATGTCCTTCATGATCCCTTGCCTCTGCCCACCCCGAAGATATCCACCATCCTGAGTTTAGTATATCATTCCCATGCTTAGTATTATTATGTTATATATATATATATATATATAATGTATCCACAGCAATATATATATATAATATACATATATGTTACAATTATGTAATTAGTCAGGTCTTACGACTTTCTTTTTCTTCATCATTGTTTTTCAGACCATTCAAGTGAAAGAGGCAGTTTTAGAGGCAGTACTGCACATGTTGGAAATGTGTAGGATTTCTACTGCTTGTTATAATTTGAACCAGGGAGACCATGATATTTTAGTGTGGGAGGAAGCAGAGATCTTAATATCTTAAAATAGTCAAGAGAATCCTCCACTCTGAAGAATTTTCCTTTGTCCTATAGGATTTTTGGATAACCCACAAGATGTTTATTTATGTGAAAAATTATCTGAACCTGAACTCAACTCTATTTTACTTAAACAGGAAAGTTTGCTGTTTTTGTTTTGTATAGCTTTAATTGTACACTGATTTTTCTCCCCAGAAATGCAACAACAGTGTAAATCAAGGGAAGAGTATGGTTGCTTTTATTCAGACCTTTACAAAGAGTTATAAACCAATTTAAAAAATTAGCAGTTCTACTCAAGGTATTTAAGACACAGTACAAACCACTATCAATCTGTTCAGATAGCTGGCACATTTATGATGGTTCTACATATATACAAACATATACACACACACATATATACGAATATACCAGTATACATATTTAGCCCTTATTTCAAAATGTCCTACAAAGGAAAGTATCAACAACACAATACAACTCTTCTCTTACCTCTCTTAGATCCCAACTTACTCACTATGCACAGGTGAAAGCAACTAACTACCTAGGTGTTTCTATTAACAGCATCACACCAAATGACTTATATATTCAACTGTACACTATTTTCTACAAAATTACCTTCCTTCTATTTCTCCATCATAACTAGGACATGATGCTATTTTTATAAATAGTGTATACAGATGAAAGCTTAAGATAGTAAAATGAGTATAAAATATTGGTTATAAAAAGAATACATTCTGTTTGATAAAGTCAAACTTGCTGCTTGAGATACTGTAATTTGTCAGATCTCCTATTAATAGACATCTCTCTCCCTCCAAGATTTTTGATGTTACAAATAAAATTAAATGTATCTCCTTAAGCAAACATAACAGTGGCAAACTTTGTTAAATATATTCTCTAAGAAATTCAACTTTGTCTTAAGTATTTTTCAATGCCCCAAATTTTTAATCTCTTTATAGTTACATTTATTGATGTTAAATGTACTGATATTTCTATTATTACAGTTAAATTTATTGATGTTTGTACTTGCTGTATCTTAAATTTTTTAAAATTTCTTAGATCATACATATATTCTCATATTTCCATTGAGAACTTTTAAATTATTGCTCTCAGGTTAATTCTTAATTTGCTTGGAATTTATATTTGTGTATGGTGAAAAGCAAAAATTTATTCTCATGCTTTCTATGCTATCAATTGTTTCAGTACCATCATTTCCCATCCTGATGTATGATGTGTTACACTACCTCCTTCACATATCACATTTCCATATGTGTGTGGTACTATTTCTGAACTCTATTCAACTTCCTTGGTATATTTGCTCCTAAAAAATACCATAATCTCAACTGTTCCAGGTTTAAAAGATTTGAAAAGTACATGTACTTTGTTGTTTAAAATCATTTTGACTGTTTTTAGGTCTTGATCTCGCCATATAAATTTTAGTTTGCCAACTTTATCAAAAAAAACCTAGTGAAATTACTAGTTAAGTTACAGGTATTTCAGATTAATCTAAGGAGAACTGAGATCTTTATTATATTGTCTTCTCAATCATGAACCTAGGATTTCTCACCTTATTCAGATTTTATTTTGTTTATTTTAACAAGGCCTTATAACTTTATCCATTAAAATATTATTAATATATTAGACATTCCTTTTGGTTTCTATTACTATGAAAATCATTATGAAAGTGAAAAATTCTACTTCTGCTTTGCTGTTATAAAAACACAATTGATTTTCATATATTAAACATCTTTCCCATTCACAGCAATCCTGTTGAAATTTCTTATTTTTTCTAATAGCATCTGCAGACCTCTTTAGTTTTTTATCTAGACCAAAAATCAATATTCATCAGCAGCAATCATTACTTTTTTTCTTCTTTACTTAATTTGTTTTTCTTTTGCTCTTCTTACTGGATTGACTAGAAGAACAAGAATAATATCAAGGAGAAATAGTAATAGCAGACATATTTATCTTCTCTTAAGGAACTACTACTAATATTTACCACTTACAATTATTAGTGTTTTAAGTTAGATATTCTTTATTAGATTCAAGCAATTCCCTTCTTTACTCGCTAAAAAAGTTTTATCTTGCCTTGAGTCCTATCAAATGCTTTTTGTATATCTATTGAGGGATGCTTTAATTTTTCTTCTTAATTAAAAAATATGGTGATGCTTATAATAAATATCCCAATCACACACATCATACTTGTATTCCCATAATAAATATAATGTGGTAATTATGATTATTTATTATTTTATTTAAAATATAAACAGAGTGATTCACATTGGTAAAATATTTTTATTTTTCCTTTTGTTTACATTGCCATATGATTTTTAGGACATTGATTTTTCACCTCAGTGTATGTGCATTTCACACAACACCCACCACCAGAGTTCTAGTGCCCATCACCAACATCATTATTAACTTCTTCATTCTCTTATTCCCTTCATCTTCTTACCTCCCTGGAAGTCACAGTCCTTTAACCCTTGAGTTTTGTTGTGATTTGTCTTTTCATTTTTTGTTTCCTTATATTCCTCATATGAGTATGTATATAATTTGGTGAAACTTTCTTTGCAACCTGGAAGTGATCACCTTTCACATATGTTTCATAATATTAAAATATACTTGGCTGCATGGTTCTAGATAGACCTATTGGGTCAGTATTATTTAAACTGGAAGTTACAATCCATAAGTAGGGCATAAAAATAATTTGAAAGCTTATGACCAGAACTTTTTAAAATGAAAGAGGAGAAAAATGATCATAGAATACATTCTTATTGTAAAATCCCTGACATCAGGTCCCATACATAATGAACAGTATGACACAGCTTGATGACAGCATTTTTAAAAATACAGAAGTTCACATACACTAGGTCACACATGCATGTTTTCCTGTGGATAGCAAACATAATATTTGAAAACACTTAATTACATCGATCAGATCTTCAATGTCTTCACTGTCTTTCATCAACTAGTAAAATAAGCAATTTAAAGACACCCACCATTATCATTATAATTTATTAATTTCTACCTATAATTCCATCAGTTTTTTATTAGGGGCTTTAGAGCCTGTCTAGTCTGTACAAATTCACAAATATTTTTTCCACAGAGAACTAACCATTTATTTATATAGTAACACCCTTTATCTTTAATGATGTTTTTTGTTTTTGTGTAATTTTCTATGATCAATATAGCTAAGCAAACTTTCCTGATTTGCTAGATACATGTTTTTCTATCCCTATAGTTAAGTCATTCTTATATTACGAATTTATCTCTTATTGATAATATTCTGTTAGATTTTAAAAATCCAATCTCTCTCTGGCTTTTACCTGGTGATATTAATACATGCACATATTTTTAAAATTATTGAAATGTTTGGATTTACTTTTACATTTTGTTTTACATTTTATTCCTTTTGTGACATTTTTTTCCATTTCTTCTGCATTGAATAAAGTCAGTTTTCTAATTCTTTTTCTCTCTCTAATGGTTTGAAAAGTATGAACTGCAATCCCTCCCATCTATTCCAAAATACTATCATCAGATATCTCTAAAGACATTGACTATTCTCTATTTCCTCTCTTCTCTGTTTTTGGAAATTTTTTCTTTTGGAACTTATACTCATTTATATTGGAACTTTTCCTATTTCTATGTCTCAGAAAACATGAAAGAGAAGTCGTGTGTGCTACATTCTGGGTAAGCAATGCAGGCTGTATTTTGGTTCACTCTCGTTGGTTTCTGCTTCACATACTGTGTTTTTCATTATAAATTTTGCTTTTTTGGCACATCCTAAAAAAGATGACAGGATGGTTCCTCATACTTACGTTTTCATCTTCTAAAGGTCCACTAAACTAAGAGTAGAGGGATTTTTAAAAATAAAGCCCAATAGAAAAGAAAATAGAGGAGGCAACAAAATCTTATTTTAAAAGCTAGAAAACATATGGACAAGTAGTAATTGATTTCATAGACTCCAGGAAGCAAATTCCTAAACCAGTCATACAAAAGCAAAACAGCAACTTACTTTAGACGTCCGGACACCAAAAAACCAAGGGTTCATAGCACAAAGAGAAGACAAAAAATATAGTGATTAACTTAAAGATAATTTCAAAGCAGTTCTCCAAATTCCATCCCCAATTCTGCACAGAATGGCATTACCCTACTTAACCACCAACTCTCTTATCTGATGATTCGAGATTATTCCCTGGAAGACGTGCAGCAATCTACTGTTTGAAGGCGCACCAGATCAGCTAAAGATGAGAAAATAGCAGAACAAATGAAGCATTCAAAATACAGTGCTGAGATTCCAACTCAACTCCCCAAATTCAGGCAGGCGGTGCTCACTGACTGAAGTAGAAGATCAGAAAGAAGCTCCTTCTCTGAATGACCTGGGCAGCCCAAGAAGGATCTGGAAGGCTTGAACTGGAACCTACCCAATGAAACAGTTCAATCTACAGTGAAAGCAATCTACAAGCTAAGAAGTTCAGTAAGCTTTATAATACCCACTCACCACATAGTATCAAGGATCATCAGACAGAGAAGTCCTCCCCTAACATGAATGATGAACCCAAGTCAAACAATTTTAAAAGCCCGTTAGAGGAAGAAAATACAAGAAACAGAAAATATTTTTTACTGCCATTACCGTTTTCTCTGGAAGATAAGACCTATAAAAAAATAATTTTAAAAAGAACAGACAGAATTACAGAATTTCAAACATTATTTCACAATGCTAAACTTATTCCAGAATACTGAAATTGCTTCTCAGGCAATATTTCAACTCAGACAGAATTTTTGATAATAGAAATGAAAATCTCAGTAGAAATATAAAGGAAATACAAACAGGATATTTTCCAGGAAGTAGAGCAAAAAGAGAAGAAACTAGAAGTTTACATGGATGAAAAGATGCCACTATCCAAGTCTTATGCAAAGGATTAGGGTTTAGAATAGTTTAGAACTTTAATATCCACACTAGAAATAAGAATAAAATAAAGAAAAGCCTTCAAAATGCTTAAGAAACATTACTTCCTACTCAGATGTTCTATTTAGCATTAGAGCAAGTGTCAGGATACATTAAGGAGATTTCAAGTTTAAAAGCTTTACCTCAGCATGTGCCCTCAACTAGGATTCAGGGATGTGCTCTCCCAAAAGTCTGTAAACCAGAGAAGTGAGAAATGCAGTGCCTAGGAAACAAGGAACTCTACAGAGAAGACAAATAAAGGGAATGCCTAAAAAGTGGGTAAGGGCTTATGGCTGTGCTGAGGATGTAACTGTGCACCAAGCAGAAAGGAGGATCCAAGAGAGATTCCTTCCCAATGAAACTGAGAGAATTACGGTTGTACCTGAAAATATCACAGAGGAATTGAAATAGAAATAGAAATACTGAATTCAAGTTTAATAAGAAATATTGTCGACCCTTAAACAACACGGATTTGAACTGGGGGGGAGCATCCTACTGGATGCAATTACTTTTTATATCTGTGGGTTCTGTATTCACAAGTTCAACTAAGCCTGCTTATCAGGGTTGTTGGTTGAATCCCAGGATGTGGAGCCCATAGATACCAAGGGCCCAATTATAAGTTGTACTTGGATTTCCAACTTTCAGGGGTTGAAAGCTTCTAACCCCTGCATTGCCTAAGGGTCAATTATATATTCAGAGAAACAGAAACAAATTTCTCCTAGGAATAAGCAAAAGGTATTAAAACCCAAAAACACATTTTTTAAAAGTGCATTAAAGAAGCCATCATTTTTCAGGGAGGATGGAATTTCAGGATGTAGGACGTCAGCATATTTGTCTGCGGCTGGAGAGAGTAAAAGAGAAAAGTTGTATTCTTTCATGGTGAGAAGTCAGCAAATAAGACCATCACCACAACAACTACAACAAGAAATATTAAGAATTGTCATTAGAAACATGTTATTTATACATATGTGAATAAACAAAAGGATCAGCTAGAAAAGGTAAAGTGGTTGTCAGGATAGGGACAGGAACATCTACAGTAGAAAGGGAATGGGGACTGCCGTCATTCCTAACTTTTTAAATACTCCATGTTACATCTTCAATAGAAAGAGTAAAAATATAATGATTTGGTTATTTTTAATTACTCTTTTCAGAGTCTTTTCCTTCATGTGTTTGATTCCTTTTTGATTATCTACTTTTATTAAATGTAAATTCTTTCACAGACTGTCTCAGCTAATTCTATCATCTGAAATTTGAGTTCTACTTATGCTGCTTTAATGACTCAATCATGGTGGACTCTTCTCAGGAACTTTCTTTTCTTTTGGTTTCTTTTTCCCTTTTAAAGGACAGTGCAGGCAGGACTGATGGTGAGCAGGCAGGCAGGAAGAGAGGGGAAGAAGAAGCATTTACTCATTTATTTTATTTAGTTGTTCATCTTGGTTGCTTCCCTGGGCCCAGGTCTTGAGCCAGGGACCTTGGGATGTGTGTGGACTACACCTAGGGTGTAATAAACTGTTAGGCCACCAGCAGCCCTCAGGAGCTTTAAAATATTAGATTATGAGTTCATCTGTGATACAGTTTCATTCATGAACACCTTTGGGATTTCACTGAGGTTTTGCATTTGCTTCCTTCAAGTTACTCAGGATTATTTCCAACCTAAGACCACATCAATGTTAACATCTCAACTAGAGGGTTCCTACATTAAGTGGGTAGTATAAAATCCTAAAGGGGATGCCACACCGTGTCTTCTAGGACCTGTCAGGACCAGAGTGCTCATTTCCTCAGCTGCCAGGAATGAGGGCTGCTGATAGCTCAGAGGTGTGTGCTCCCCTGGAACTGTCCCCTACTGAGAGATGTTATCTCTCCCTAGGCTGCATTCTGGCCCCTTGCTTTAATCAGATAGCTCTGAAGGACCATCCTATTTACCAAATCTCTATGGGTCAAACCTCTGAGGCAACAGCGTTGAAATTCAGCTGCTCTCTGCCCAGTCCTTCCTCCCTGGCTCCCTTTCAGGTGTTATTTCCGAGAATTCCCCTTCACCTCAACCCCTAACTTTAATGGATCTCCCGCACTCATTCTCTGAGTCTATTTCCCAGTAAACTTGCCTATGAAAATTTCAAACACTCACGCATATTAGGTCAGTCTCATGGCTATGGATTCTAGTGGAAGGCTTCCCTACTCTCACTCCACATAGAGTTATGCTGACACAAAGTTTCCTCGCTGTCTGACTAGGTTGGTGGGTGTGTTCATTCTAGTTCATTGAATGTAAAGTGCTCTAGCACATTACTTTATTCTGAGATCTTAGATTCATCCACTCACCTTGTACTGGCCAAGGCTGTTGATAGCAGATGAATTGTGCATCCCTCAAATGCATATTTGTTAAAGGCCTAAGCCCCAGTATCTCAAAATGTGGCTGTATTTGGAGACGGGGTCTTTATAGAGGTAGTAATTATGTTAAAATGACATCTCTAGGTTGGTCCTACCCAAAATGATTGGTATCCTTATAGAAAGAGGAAACTGGGATACAGGCACACAGAAGGAAGCTTGTATAAAGACACAGGGAAGAGACCTCAGAAGAAACCAACAACTTGATGTTGGACTTCCAAACTCCAGGACTCTGCAAAAATTAAATTACTTTGCTGAAATCACTGAGCCTCCTGTACTTTGGTATGGCAGTCTTAACAAACTTCTGCAGCCTTGTTTCATCACTGTGTGGACGATATACTAAACCCCTAGTACTGAGACCAGCAACTTGCCCCCAATCCCACCAAGGGAAGCCTTAGTTTCTGCATTGACAGATGATTTTCGTCTCATTTTTTTTGAAAGCACAGAGCTCCTGGGAATTCTCACCTGTCTTTTCTTTAACAGGTCAGTGAGGTCTTCTCTTGAGCATCCTATGTGTCTGAGGAGGGACAGGGAGGCAGGTTTCTGGTCTATTAACACCATTTCCCTATTACTTGCTTTGACAGCTACCGATTTTACTTTCCCATTACGTCTGAGCTCTTGAAGGGGATGGAGGGATTGGTCCACTTTGTTACATCTTCCGTGGTGTGTAGTACAGGAGACTGTCCTTTACCAGTAGGGTCTCACTAAGGATCAGATGATTACCTGGAAGATGGTGCAAATGAGGAGCAGGTTCCTACACTAGGAGGGAGACAGAGGGCTCTCTACCTCCCTCTGTCTTCATCTGTAATTTTGGGATTTCAATGTGTCTATATTTTAGCCTTCAGGACAGAGCACCAGGAAATAACCTCCTGTTAAGGAGCAGCTATACCAAAAATTTATCTTCAAGGAGCAATTTCCATAGGACCAAATCACTGCCTGGAATACAAGTAGACCAGAAACCCCTTCTTGTCCAATTGACTAGCAAATAAAATTACAAAGAGTTTTACAGCAGTTGGGAAAACCCTCAGAAATTTTTCACAGGGAGAACCCCCTTACAAGCAAAGCTCAGGGCCCCAGCAAGGAGGGGCAATGAGACCCAGAGCCACCAGGTCTAATGAGAAGAGCACAGCAGGGGCTCACAGCCCAGCTCCCAGTCCCTGCTACGGTGGTATGACAAGGACACTCCCACACGAATGCACTCTGGCCACACTTTTAATTAAGAGCTGTGTTTAGAATGCAGGGAGAATGAAGACAGAACATGCAAGCAGCTGTTGAGACACCCTCCTCCACAACCCAGCGAGAGACAGGGGATCAGTGTAAGCACGGAGACTCAGGAAGATGTGCTCTCCTAACAGCAGCAAGCGACAAGCCAAGCCCTGTCAACAGAGTCCTGGATCCTTTAGTCCAAGAGAAGTGGGGAGAAGGGTGAGGAGGTGCAGGGAGGGAATGAGGGAGACAGAATGAGTCCCTGCATCTTGACTATTTATGAAGTTGAAGAGGCTCCAGTGAATTTCTCCTGTTTTCCATTCACTTGAAAGGCTGCTATTCCTTTGTTTGCAAGCATATAGCTTCAGCAAGAGGGACATCAAAATTACTCCAGTTCAGCCAGTATCTGAATTAGTGACTGAGAATGCAGACTAGAGAAGACAGGGCCTTATGGATAAGGAGTATTGATGTGCAAAGAATAACAATGCAACAATTCTAGTGTGTAACAAGTGTCTACAGGGCTTCAAAGAAGGATCCCTGGAAGAGGTGATCTTTCATTTTCATTCTGAGGAATAAGTAAAATCATCTAGAAAACAAATGGGGAGTCAGGAACAAAGAGCACCTGAGACCAAGAGAAGAAAAGGTACACATGTTGGGGCAGAGAACAGGCTGCAGCCCTTGGAGGACTACCAGGAGCATGCATGGGCTAGCATGGTGGGCGATGGAGACAGGAAACAATGGGTATAGCACAGAAGGAGGGCCACCAAGATGATGACGGGTCTCAGGGTAAGCATAGGAACCTGACTGAAAATACTACTCTGTATTCCACGTGCTGTCCATGACCTAACAGCACAGGGGTGGGGGTGTTATGGGCACAGACTCTTTGGTGACATGACCACAAATATATGAAGGAGGAACAATGTAGGGAGCTTAATGTTCAGGTGAGGTTCCCAAGCAAGCGTCCGTTCTCCCTCCTGGTTTCCATCTCTCAGCAGCAGCATTCACAGTTACCATTCACCCAACACACTTGCACCGAATACATTATCCTACTCAGCATCCCCAGGATGTGGCTCACAAACTTCCTGCCCACATCCCCTTAATGAGGCACCTGGTTAAGCAGCAGCAGGCAGATGGTGGTTGGGAGGCTATTTCTGAAGGTTTTCCACTTTGATTCCACTTCATGCAAAACTGTGACAAAAGTAGTTTATAAAGAGGCTCATGCTATCTGAAAGACCATAGAGACAAGAAACCACACCTAAATAAGTTGCAAACACAGGTGCCATACTTGGACTGATTATACATGCACAGAAAGCATCTTGAAGATGACACAATTGGCAATGAAATTTTTCAGAGGGGAGGACTTACTGGGAGAGAGCATTTAGGAGAGAACAGAGGTTTATACTGCATACATTGGGTCTCAGGAATTTTGCAATGTGCATATATTACTCTTTGTCAATTAAAATAGATACAATATCAACAAACTACACAAAGTATCATCCAATGAGCAGAATGTAAGCTAATTGTTTAAGTCTTTGTTTCACAGAAATATCTAGGAACATGGCCACAAGAAACTAGGGTCTCATTATCTAATGAATTTGGGAGCACAAAGAGAAAAGTTGGGATGAAGGAAATGAAGTGTGGTGGATAAAACTACTCCGGGAGGTTACAACACGTGGTGGGTGGGATCTCTTTGAGGAGTTAACCTCCTGAAGGTCTGTGGAAGCATAACATGTACAAAGGACCTATGTTCCAGTTCTGAGAAGTTGGAGTGAAGGAAAAGGCAAGATAAGGTCATACCTTTTAAGCAATTGTAGCTATTTAGATGTTACTCTCAAAGCACCAGAAAGGCAGCAGAGGGTCTACGTCATTTCCATCACACAATGAAAGAAGACCTAAGAAAGTGGCCATTTTTTTTTTGCTGAGTTTAAAAAGTCATACAACGTCATTTTATCCATCAACTCTTAGACTTGAAATTTAAAGAGAAAAAGAAAAGGAAACTTATTCTAACATTTAAAGGTTGAAAGTTTACATTAAAGTTAGACATTATTTTCCAAATTATTGATACTTACACATTTTTTTCACAATGCAATATCAATTTTTTAATATTGACACTGTATCTCAAACTATATTTCACACCACACTCTCCACCAGAATTCTAATGTCCGTTCCTACCACCTTTCTCCCTCTTTTCATCTCTTCCTCCTTTCCATTCCTCCCCCTGAGCGTTTTCGCTGGGATTTATCTATTTATTTGTTTCATTTCACTATATTCCACATATGAATGAAACTGTACTGTATTTCTCCTTTTCTTTCTGACTTATTTCACTTAACATCATCCCTTCCAATTCCATCCAGATTGTTGCAAAGGGTATAGTTTCATTTTTTTCAGTAATTGCATAGGATTCCATTGAGTATATATATATATATATATATATATATATATATATATATATATAAAACAGATTCTTTATCTTTATCTAGTCATTTGTTGTTGGGCATTTAGGTTGCTTCCATGTCTTAGCTATTGTGAACTCTGTTGCTATGAACATTGGGATGCAGATATTTTTTCTGACTAGAGATTTTGCATCCTCTGGGTGTATGCCCAAGAGTGGGATTGCTGGATCGCATGGCAGATTCATTTTTGTTTGAGGAACTGCCATACTGTTTTTCAAAGAGGTTGCACCAATTTACATTTCCACCAACAGTATAGGAGAGTACCTTTTTTCCACACCCCCTCCAAAACTTGACATTTCCAGCTTTTTTGATATTAGATCATTCTCACTGGAATGAGTTGGTATTTGTATCTTTCTAAAGATGAGTGTTGTAAAACATTTTTTCAGGTGTATGCAGGTCATCTGTGTGTCTTCTTTAGATAGACATTCAGTTCCTTTGACCATTTTTTGAGTGGGTCATCTGCTTTTTTATTGTTGAGGTGTATGAGCTCTCTATATATTTCGGAGTCTAAGCTCTTATCTGATGTATGCCATGTGAATATTTTCTCCAATTCTGAGGGTTGTATTTTTGTTTTAATGTGGTTTCTTTTGCTGTACAGAAGCTCTTCAATTTGATATGGTCCCAATTGCTTAGTTTTACTATGATCTCTTTGCTATAGCTGTCGCTTCCCCCAAAGATCTCTTTGAGATTGAGGCCATGGAGTGTTTTCCCCACATTGTCTTCTAGGTATTTTATGGGTTGGGTTCTTACGTCCAAGTCTTTGATACATCTTGAGTAAACTTTTGTGCATGATGATAATGCGTAATCTACTTTCTTTTTCTTTTTTTTACAGATGTCTTTCTAGTTTTCCTTACTCTATTGTATACTCTTGGCACCTTTGTCATAGATTAACTGTTGATATATATGCAGTTTTATTTCTGGACTTTAAAATGATAAAATCAAATATATTATTTTAAGACATTCAAATAAAAAGAGAAAATCACTCCTTTCAGAAATTTTCTCAATTCTTAAATCTAAATTTCACTGAATTTTTAAGTGAACTTTTTCTGAAAAAAAAACCTCGGTTTGGAGTAATTTTTTAAAATAGGGTTGTATAACATGAATATTTCCCCCCTGAGAATGTTTTAAATATATATCTATTTCCCACAGAACACACGTTGTCCTGAAAATTAACTTTCACTCATTCAAATTTCAAAAAACACTCAGAATACAGTTTCCTAAACCCTTCTAACAAAGATATTAATGATGTCAAAACCCTGAGTTTCAAAACAGAACTCCTGCTCTCTTTCTAGCTTCATTATTAAAACAGATTTTTTTAAAAGATTTGTTCATAACAGGATTGTCATTTTCCATGCTGCCTACTGATTATAAACAGAAGCAAATTTTAAAGCCAAACTCAGACTCTTTCTGAAATATTCAAGATGTATTACCATCTGGTTTTATATCAGCATTTGAACAGGTCCAAAATCACCAGTTTACCAAGTATTATCAAAAATAGTTCATATCCCTTTCAAATTACATATTCCTTTCAAAATACTTTGAGGTCATGAAACTGGAAAGTTCATCTAATTTTTCACACTATATCTGACATGTGACTGTCAACTATAGTAATGTATATAAGTGATTTATGACAGATAACTCTATAATACTGACCAAAGTTAGCTTTATTATAAGGTCTTTCAGAAACTACTAAGTTAAGGAAACATAGTATTTTGGATTATCTGGAAATTCATAGAGGCGAAAGGTAATAGACTTTATTTTCAATGTATGTACTACGCAAAAAGATTAATCATTTCAGTTGACTGAGAAGAGAGATTTCCTCCATAACTCATACCAAAACTCTTACCACCTTAATTTCCAAATATAAGAGACAACCACAATTCTTCAGAAGATGCTCAGCTAAAAATCAATATTCATGATTAAGTAGAAAATGGCAAGTGAGGCAATAAAGGTAGCAATTTCAACTAACACCAGCGGATGCAGCTCCAAGACACTGCCCTTGGCAAGAGAATGACTGTAAAGATGATCAAAAAATTCCAATTGTCTGTAAAAGAAACGAGGCCTAAGCCTGGTATCTAAAACAAACTTCCAGATAAAATTTATCTTTTTCTAAGAAATATTTTCCTGTCACCAAGCAAAAAAATATATTGTTAATCTCTCAGTTCATTAATTGAATAATCTTGAATACTGATTCCATGGAAGAATGGATGCCCTTCCTGACCTCTTCAGACATCCCACCACCCAGTAAAGGCAAGAAGACATAATGATAAATACAGTATCTATTCATCGTGATTATCACAACTTATCAGAACACACACACACACACACACACGCACACACACACACACAGAAGACTTCTCTGCTACCTCAGAGAATCAAATGTAATAATTTCATAGTACTTCTCTTCAAAAATACTAAATGGTTCACTTGACTATTTCTTTAGATAGGATAAGGGTTCACCATGCCAAACTATTTCACTTCACTTCTCTCACCTACCTCCCTGGAAAGAGAATAAGACTGGAGCTCCTGTGACTTTAAAACTAATTATTTGCTACCATTTCTGAAACGTATGATTTTCCTTTAGATGCTAAATCAAACATGACTTCAAAAGTCAATCTATATTGTTTAATCTCTATTGATTTTCTTTCCATTCAAAACTCAGAAAACGATTGCACAAATATGCAATATGTAAAAGATGCTTTAAAGAAGACTTTTGAATATTTCATATTACAAATATATTTAGAAAACTAAAGAGTAAAATCAATAACCCTTAATAAAACCACTACAGACCATCCTGGGGGATTAAAATGAGATATATAAAACACAAACACACAACACTCATGAAAGTTACTCTATAACTAAAACAATATAGTTCATCATCTGCATTTTTTGGTTTAACTAAACCAGAACAAGCTGAAAACTACATGGGAACAAAATGAATGTACTACAGAAATAATACAGATCATGATATACACCAATGCCAACATTTAAAAGGCAAAAAGGTAAAGGATTACTTGCAACAATAAAGTGATGCTTGCTACAATAAAGGATTACTTGCTACAATAAAGTGATAAACGATTTTTTAAAGTAAAACTTTTCACAAAGCAACATTCTAATTCCATATTCATTGTGCAACAATCTTTTTCTATTAAATGAAATGGAACAAATTTTGTAAGATAACTCAACTGGTCAGGCATAACATGTGAAATCAAAATTTCCTCAAAATCTTTCCCTATTATGAAATTAAGTAAGTATATCAATGGTAATGCTTCTCCCAAAGAAAAGATTTGCTCAATATTTCTAAACATTCAGGTCCTCATTCAAATACCCATATGATAAAGTAATAATAGTTTTACTAGACACACACATTCTGAGTAACTATTGTTTTGTTTATAAATCACCTCCCTTCATTATATTCCTCTCTCTTTACATATGTAAATTACGGTCTAAGATCCAGAGCCCATCATCCACCATGACAACCAAATTATCCCCCAGAGACATCAATAGGTCTTGTTTCAAGATAAATTTAAAAAAGCAGAGAGAAGAAGAAATAGCTGGTTTTAGGCATCATAATTCCTCTTGATTAGATTTCTAGCTCACTGGTAAATGTTTATATCCTGAAATGCATTACCCTTTGCTTTTAAATAAATGTCTTTAAAAAAAAAAAAAAAGCCAAGATACGGAACAGTGTTTCCAGTATAAATTGCTTCAAGTAATATATGCTTTCTTCTGCAAGGAGCATTTGGTCAAACTCTAATATTCCCTCCTGAGAGCCAACACCAACTTCCAGCAGCAAATCTCACTGTGCAGAACAGAATTTTAAACAACACACACACACAGAGCCATATCTTCCAAGGGAAACAGTCCTTTTTTCTCCTATTCTGAGTGTTGTCACATGAGGCACAATGTATGATACTCATCACTTAGATCTTTCTGTTAAGATAATAAATTATCACAAAACACACAAAATAAATTCCTCTTTCCACAGTGTGAAAAAAAATCATGGTTTCTACCAAAGTGGAGCTTAAGTTGGATGTCATTGTTTAGGCTTGTGAATCACTGCATAATTAATAAAAACAAATAGCACATGCACATTTCTATAGGCTGAAAATGTGAGCCGAGAAAAACAGATGTCATAGGACTTCCTAATGCACAAACAGGATTTGTCATAGGTGGAAAGTAGAGGATTATCCATAAGTAGAAAATGTTCAAAGTTGTTTTAGTTTTTCTTGATTGTAATAAATGTTTTTGTTTCTGTGCTCACTGAAACCTTGACAGAGGACCCTCCCATTTGTCTTTCATTAAAATGTACATGATTTTAATCCAGACCTTATGAAGGGGAAAGGAGAGGATATTGCACTCATCTGGTTGCATTAACTCAAAATCCAAATCTCAAGGATCTGTACTTGTCATGTGTCAGTCCAAGCTGAAGGCATTCACTACGAGAATATTTTTTCTATTCAGTTGGCAGCTAGCATTTACTTCCACGAGCTTCCAATACTGACCTCCATTCCTTCTTAACCAGCTCTTTCTGCTGCAGAGAGAAGCCATTTTGCTAATTTTTAAGTATCCTGACTATCCAACTATCTAAAAAAAATTATTCATCAATAATAATCAACTAAGCAAAAACATGTCCCACAGGAATCAGAATAAAACGAGAAACACCAGCAGCATTGATCTAAAAGGTTCCGGGTACTCACTGAAGGCAGCCACTGCCAGGGCCAGGGTGACAATGATGGAGAACCAGGAGACCCACAAGGCCTTCTTTCTGTAGTTCTGGGCTTCATGAGGTTTTAGTCGAGTGCTGCTTTCCAGTAAGCCTAACAAAAACAGGAGAAAAGGAAGTTAACCATTTCCTGATTAAGAAACCCACACCCAGAGCTGCATATTCTTATCCAAGGATTACAAACTGACAGCCAGTGGGCCAAGATGTGTTTAGCTTGGTCCACACTATGTTTTAGCAATTAGGAAAATTCACATGAAATGCAGGCTTTCTGGCATATTTTTTTTAAATTTAAGTTCTCTCAATATGGAGCCTGTGTTCCTGCAGGGTAAGACTAACTGTCCTCTTATCCCTGTGTCAACTAATTCACATAGGTGCCTCTCCTTCCAACAAGATTCTTCTGTTAGGAAGCAGCACCAATAGCCCACAGTCTGCTGGGCGTCGGGGCTCCTCAGTTGTGAGCATTGATTTGCATTGATCCACCAATCCAGTCCCAACTGAAAGACTGGGTTTTTCCCAAAGCAATGTGTCATGGAATACAAATGTCCTCATTGCTCCCCTTGATGATTAACAGAAAAGGATCATTTCTCTTTAACCACTATCAACAATCACTGACAATAATTACCAGGCCTAAATTATATATCATGTTTTTTTCCTTATTTTCTCTGCTCTGTTGTCTCTATCCCTTTGTACCAAGAACACATCAAAATTTTTTCAGAACATCAAAGTGAAGTAAGCCTGCTACAATTAGAGGTAGCCTCCCAGGTTAATCAAGTATAAGAAGGTTTGATTTTTTTTTTTCTTCTATGCTTTCAACACATTGAAAGTCCTTGACAACAACGGAAATTCATGATGACTATGAGGGGATATTGAAGCTTCAACTGCCTTGGGTTGAAGACTAAAACATTATAATATGATCCTGATTTACATTTTTCTTCTCCTTTGAAAACAAACCATACATGACATCTCTTAGTTGCAAAGATAATAAAATTTTCAGTCATGAATTTTGCAAAAACACTATTGCTGGCTAAACAGCCCACAATATATGTCTCAAGAGTGGAACAGCTTTATCACAATAACTCCAAATACTGAAGAAATTGGTATGCAAAGCTTAGGCATTCATTTATAAAATACTGCACACAAAAATAAAGGGCATCTGATTCAAAAATTATGAAAAGAATCCTTTAAAAACTTCTCAGTTCCACTCACTATCTAGATTTAAGCACCTTGAGCTAGTTCTGAACAAAGTAAAAAGAACTGTTAAGAAGGTTGTTTAGAAAGGCCAGTTCAAAACCCAGAGATTTTTAAATAATCGAAATTCATAGACTTACATGGGGTCAAAATATAGATGGGATTGCAAAGAGTAAAACATCATCTCTATCACCTTACTACAAAAATCTCCACAAATATTCCTCTATAAATGCATATGGATGTAAAAAGTAAAAACCTTTCATCAAATTCTGCTTTAGGTACAAGTGACATTAAATTAAAATTCTTTTGTCTGCTTTTCCCCTAGTGAATGGAAAACAATCCAATTCCACTTCTCAACTACAATCACCCTTGTGTACAGTTGAAGCCACAAACTAGAGTCAGCAGGTTCCACACATGTCCAATAATTTATTTCCCTTTTCCCGAATCATATTAGAAAAAAATCTTCTTTTCTTCCTGGCCAACTGATTTTTAGAAAAAGTGAAGTTGTAACATTTAAGTACTGACTCGAATAAGCAGTTCATTTGCTGAGTATTTTGGTCACGACACTCTCCAGAGATTTATTCACTGGGATAAAAACAAGATTCTTTTTAGAAGAAGATTTAATTTTCTAAGAGAAAAGACAATAATCTAGATATTCTCTTCTGCCATTGGATGTTTATTTCCCTTCCAAAGTCAACTTTTTCCAACAATATAACTGGTCCTGACCACACAGAACAAGTTTTGTTCCACAGTGGGTCACCACTCCCAAGGAGTAGATTTAGTTGGCAGTTCAAAAGTAGACACTTGGGTTCTCTCAGCAGTAGAACTGTGCTTCTTCCCTTGTGTATGGCTACCCAATGAGATATTTTAAATTAAAAAGTTGGAGCAAAAACAATGGAAGACCTTTTAAGAAGAGAGGAACTCTTTTTATTTCTACCTAACCTTTACTTATTTCCTACTAGTTTTCATATCTAAAAAATAACCTATACCAAGAATGGAATTCTTCAAAGGAACGATGACCTACAGAGACCCAACTCACAAATAAATCATCCTCATACAAGTATGTCTACTTCTGTCTGTGCTGGCTGCATCGCAAACGATGGCTATAAGGTGAGAAAAATCTGAATGTCTTCATAAAGCTGGCAGCACAGCTAGATAAGCGAAGGCAGACTTCAGATTTGCATGCAGGGCTAGATCCTTCCTACCCATAGTTGGCCTCTGAATTCCAATTTCCTATGTCACTGAAATTTCACATATTTGTAATTTGGGTCTGGAAATTACAATGGCTGTATTAATAAAGGACTGATATGTGGTATAACATGAAGACAAATGCAAATGCATGTGGGGAGGTTTAAAACTAATTCATCATTTTATGCTAGTTCGAATAAGTTCCAACTATTTTCTCCAACTGTTAATTGCTTGTATTCTCTGAAGGAGAGGTATATATATACACACACACACACACACACATATATATGTATATATATACATATATACACACACACATGATATAGGAGGGCAATGAGAAACCTGAAATATGTAACACTCTGGATCCTAAGACTTGGGTGTAGAATGATGATAACATAGTTGTGGAAAGAATCAGTATTAAAAGAAAGAACATGGACATGCCCAAGCCAAACTTGGCCTATTTTCACCTGTTCAGCCTCTAAAGATCTTGGACCACAGAGTTCTTATTCACTGTACTCCAAGGCTCAGTCAGACAGCACAGCAGTCACTGACATGATTAGCTAGCTAGGTTTTTGGGAACCAGCCCACATTCCTGCTATGAGGAAAATACATACCTCAAAGGTCCCAAAACAGTAGACCATAAAGCAACCATTTGATGAAAGTTAGATTTAGTCTGTAGCAGGATCAGTAGAAAGACAGGACAAAAGAGAAGGCCAAATATAGGTACATTTCCAGACACAGACACACACACACACACACACACACACACACATCCTGTGGATATTTAAACCTAGAAGAAAGTGAGCCAGGCACAATAGTGAGCTGCACAATAGCAAGTAAGTGCTGAGGTTGCGTCCTCTCATCATTAAAAAAAAGAAGAGAAAAAAGAAGAAAGAAAAAGGTAGCAGTAATCAAACTATCCCCAAGGGACACAAGGAATACAAAACTCAATATTGGAAAGATGCCGCTCTATAGGAAAAAAAAACAAAAAACAAACAGAGACACAAAATATTATAATAAATCCCCCCAGGTACCTTTTGATTTCTTTAATAAAAATGATTCACTCATCATTAACCCTTTTCTGTCAGTGATAGATCAAACAAAAGAATATCACAGTGAATTTCAGCTTCCATTGCCACAAGGCATTGAATTCTTTGAGGGACCCTAACAGAGAGGCTGTGTGTGACATGCAATGCTTTCACACAGTTACAGTTTACGAACAGTGAACGCTTTCATGCTACACTATAATAGAAAATGAAATTCAGTTGACCAGTGAAAAATAACTCAAGAATGAATTCAGAAGGGATTTTTACACATGAACATAAGCTGCAAAATGATGCTAAATATTAACTCATCTTAGCACTATTTTTCCTATCGTTTTGTGGGAGTATGAAGAGATAGGCCAGTTTTTACAGATGTCCTGCAGTGCTACAAAAACAAGCTCAGCCCAGAGTTGGTTCTTCAATACAAAAAAAATCAACTCCTGCAATATTTGCTGCAGAGGGAAAGGTTAATATGGCTTATAGTCAAACGGATAGGTTTTGCTATCCGTGGTATCCACTAATGTGAAACAAGGAGGAGAAGCTGCAACATGGGTGCAGAACTCGTTGCCACGCGAGCTGCCCTGGTCCTCACCGACATCCCTGCCGATTATCTGGATATTGTTGCTGCCATGTCATTCTATTCCACATGCTACCGTTTAAATTTTTCTAAGAAGAAAGAGATCGTGCATCTGAACACTAAACTGGAATAAAAATGTACAGGAGCTACTAAGAATAAGATAGAAACCTTCTCAGACTAAAAGGCATAAATCCTCCGCAGCCAACAATATAAGGCTTCTCCAAAAAAAGGGGTTGGAAGTGGCAAGAGCTGTCCCCAGCCAAAGGACCTGGCTGTAAGTATCCCTCTTAGGTCACTAACCGGTTTTGGCAGGACCACTGATTCTTTTCGAGGGGGCCCTTTTAGATTTGTATTCAGACGCAAGCAGAAAAGGTATAGACGTGGCTCAAACAGGGCTCTCTCCCAACCAAAAGGAAGGGAGAGAGGGAGGGAAAAAGGTGGGAAGAGAAGATGGGAATGAACCAGGGAGTCTTGCATTTTGATCGCGGTTACCGGCTGTCTGTGGGAAGGTGGGGTTTGGCCTCCAAGACAGGTTCCAGGTTATTGTCTTGGAAGGAATTCAGAAGGTGAGGACTCGCACTAAGGAAACCACCACGTTTCAGAGACATCCATCCTGATGACGTTGGTTGCCCAAACCCCAGTGTCCCAGTCTTCCGCCCCCATCACCAGAAAGCCTGGCAGTGACCCACGGTGAATTGGATTGGACCCCTCTAAGTGTGGGTCGGGCATTCACCGCCTCTTTTCCTCGGGTCTTTTGCGGGAGCGGGCAGCCACCTAGGAACTCCCTGCGACTAAACCCACAGAAGTTCTCTTTGTAAGCCAGTGGGAGTCAGAAGGGCTCGGGAAGGAGATGCACCGAGCTGAGGGCCCTCCAAGCTGAGAGTTCCCCCGGAGCTCTCCTCTCGGAAAGCAAATTTGGCCTCCCGCAAACTTTTCCAGTAGGCGTTGGCGGGCTGAGGCTGGCCGAGAGGAAGGCACCGGCCCTCACGGGGTCAGCCAAGTGGCAGCCGGGTTCTTGGGTTCCGTGCATGGAGAGGCTGCACAGGCAGCACTGGACGCCGGAGGTGGGGCTGCAGCCCTCTGCTCTCCGCGCCTTCTCAGGAAGTCGCAGCTTTGCGCCCTTCCGCGCTCGGCGGCTACAAGCCCTGCGCCCGGCCCAGCTCGCGAGTGGGGAGAGGCGGCCCCGAGGCTATGGCTCCTCATCTCGGCGGGCAAGGGAGCCCCGGACAGCGCGCGCTCACCTCGGTCCTCTAGCCCGTCGCTGAACTGGCCGCTCTCGCTGATTCGCAGCTGCCGCTCCTCCTCCGTCTGCGGCGGCTCCCACGCTGGGGAGCTCAGAGGGCCCGGGCCTGGAGGAACCGCCAATGGCGCGTGGCCCCTGGGCGGCGCCGGGACGGCAGGGCCCGGGGAGCTGCGGCGCTCGCTGCCCGCGGCCGGCTCCATTGGGGGGCCCGATGTATCCCGGCGGCGGTGACAAGCGCGGCGGGGACTCGATTTCGAAGTGCGAGGCTCGGCGGCTCAGTGCCGGCGGAGGGAGGAGGACGGCGGGCCGCGCGAGTGGACGGCGGGCAGGAGCAGCGAAGTATAGGTGCGCCCGCTCGCTGCAAGAGGGCTGGGGAGTCGGTGAGCTGCGCGGCTCGCGCTGCGGGCTGGAGACTGTGGCCGCGCTGTCGCCGCTGCGCTCCGCCCCCCCGGGGCAGGTGCGGACGGCGGGGATCCGCCCCAAGCACCCGGAGCGGGAACCCGCGCTCCCAGGCCAGCGCGGAGGAAGAGACCCGGCTGGCCAGACCTGGGGCTGCTCCGGGGGCTACTGGGGGAGGTGGGACCGCGGGGCGCTTTGGGCAGAGGCTGGTGAGGGAGTGACTGGGGGATTTGCCCGACTCGCGCTGCGCTTTGGTGCCAGAGGGGACCCCCTCCGACCCGATTCTTCAGCCGTCCGGGAATCGGCGGCCTTCCTTGGTCAGTGCCTTAATTCGGCATCTATTTGGAAGCTACACGAGCTTCAGAGGCATTGGCGGGTCTCCTCCTGGACTGCTTTCCTCACGGTTCTTCTCGGAAAAAAAATGAAGCTCAATGGACCCCAAGCCCGCCAACCTTTGGCCTTTGAGGTCATTTAAATGCCCTTCCAGTTTTTCTCTGGAGCACCAATTTAAAGAGACCGGTTACCCTTGGCACAACTTAGCGCTCTTGATAACCTGGACCCTAAGGTTCCCCCCAATGCAACTATCCCCAGAGCTTTGTCCCAGTCGATCCCCTCTGAGTGTCCAAGTCTTGCCCAGTCTTAAGGATGCGATGGAACACTCTCCCCCGCCCCCACGCCCTCGTGTCCTCGCCTGGTCACAGTCTCCAGCTTTCACCGCTGAGAACCCAGATCCTTGTGCGGTTGGCCTACAAGCCGCAACGAGGCCACTACCAGGTCCGCATAACGGCCCGCGCCAGGTCCGAGAGGTGCAGAGGCAGGATCATTGCCTTTGGATTTCATCAACATCCAGTCTCCAGAGACTGGGATTTCATCTTCAACATATTGGTCTCTAAATTTAACCCAAGCCCTCTAAAATTCTAATTCCTCATTTAAGACGGCCTACCGGGTGTGGGGGTGGGGGACCGAAGGGAGATCCACCAGTTTTTTGTTTTTGTTTTTTTGAAGCGTAACCAGTTTCCTTTCATTACCGTTTTTTTCTGCGATGGAACTCAGAATGGGGTTTAAATACTGTTGTGGTGCAGTGGAAACACTACTAGAAACGGGAAGAGGGTGTCATTTTATTTTGTGTTGTTTGGGTTGGAATAAGATCTGAGTTGACCTTGGCCGGTTCATTTTACCTTTTTGACTAGTAATTTCCTTAGTTGCAGACTAAAAGAGTTGGGCTGGGTCATTTCTAGAAAGGAAGGGAGACAAGAAAAAAAAAACGCTATGATTAGATTCTTTGGATTAAAAAAAAAAAAAGACAATGAAACGTCTACAGAACAGATATTCTCAGACACCACCCCCACCCCGCTCTGCCCTACCTCCTTTCTCTCTCCCATCCATATTTATTTTCCTTCAGGTTATCCCTGTTGATCCCACTGTAAATGACTTTCAAACATTAGAATCACTTGAGGAGTGTAGAACAGGACTGGTCCACTGCTAGATGTTGATATTATAGGTGATTAAATTGATCTGGTCTGGTACCCAGGCATAAATATTTTTAAAGCTCCCTGCCCATTCTGAGAATCATCTGGGAAGCTTTTATGTAGCTACATACCGATTTAAACGTTGATTCCTTGTTTTAAACATTTATTTCTTGTCTTTCAAGTTTCAGATTCAGTAAATCAGGGGTGATAGGAACCCACATTTGAAAACCACACACACTTCCAGTGCCCCTGTCTGTGTTCTCAAAGGAGCAAGCATCATTCACTGTTCATTCCTCTGGTTTCTCAATTGTTTCGCTAGTCCACTGCATCTCAAATTGAGTGTGCAATGAACACCCTGACTCTTGTTAAAACACAGGTTTTAACTCAGTAGGTCTTGAGTAGTGGTTGAGATTTTGAACAAATCTCCAGGTGCTGCTGATATTGCTGGTCTGCAGACCACATTTTGAGAAGTAAAGCTCTCAGGGATATTTATTATTCATGGCATAAATATATTTTCCTTCAAGTCCCAGCTGCCTTCATTCATAAGCCATTTCTGCCTCCTCCAGAAAGATTTATTTGACTCCACCTTCCCTTGGACATTCCTTTTTGTGAACTGTGTTTAATAATTCACTGCTTTTTTCATGTGTGAGGCAGGGATTGTGAGGTGCTAACCTGAATCCCTGCATCTTCACTCAGCCACATCTGCTTTGATATAGAGTCACAATGTTCCATCTATAGATTGATAATATTAGCTTGGTGTTCTTGGGAAACATGCTGTGGGTCGGGTATCTTGCTGTGTTTTTACAGCCTGTTATAACTCTGTGGCTAACTATTACTAGCCTACTTTACAAAGGAAGAAATCAAAGCAAGTCTCCTCTGAAACTCCTGGTAAGTTACCTACCACAACCCAAGTGGTACCACAACCCAAGTGGTACCGCCCCCCAGGGGCATTTTATAAATGTGCGGGTGCTTTAATTGGTTATCACAATGACAGAAAGAGGAGACCACTGGCATTGCAGGTTGTGCTGGGATTGCAGCCCACTGTTGACTGCTTGTGCCCCACATGTGGCTTTCGGATGTCAGACCGGGTATTGGGGGAAGCTAAAATGTGCTTCTAATTACATTAGAACATTGGCTTTTTTTTTTACATATAAACATAAATGTTTTTCACCACATTGAATTTTCTGTAAATGAAACTACTGTGTGAGTCTTGCAAAGTCTGTACTTTATTCACTGTGGAAAATAAGGACACAGGCCCAGTAATTCCATATAGTAGATAAATATATTTATTTAGCTCCATTCAAATACATCAAAAATAAAGAGAAGTTACCAATAATATTCCAGAGTCTTGTCTTACTACCCTTAGATTGTAAGTAGGTACAAATATCTGGCTACTACTACTTTGTGACTCTGCTGCAGTTTTGATGAAGCATTTATAAAAACAAATACATAGTTTTATTGCTTTACTTTTACTCCTTCATTATGATTAGGTCATTAAATTGATTTTTAAACTATGTTGTAGGCATTATCTATGAATTTCATTGCATGATTAGAGTCATACAAAATAATTGTTATGAAACAGAAACTTAACTGTCATAGCCAAGAGGGTCCTGAGGAAACACACACAAAATATAATATGGTGTCCTGGATGGAATCCTAGAACAAAGAGAAAATATTAGGTAAAAATTAAGGATATATTCAACATGTATGGACCTGAGGGCATTATGCTAAGTGAAATAAGTCAAAAGAAGAAAGATAGATACCAGATGATCTCACTTATAAGTGGAATACGAATAGACAAAACAAAGGAACAGATGAGCTAAAACAAACCCTTAGATAATTACTTGCAGTAGAACTGAGTTTACCAATAGGGAATGGAACAGCGTTTGGGTGGGGTGGTGGAACCCACTGGACAATGGTGAAGAACACATGGTGATTTGGTGGAGGGCAGGGTGTGTTGATACTTATCTGAGGAATGGGGAAACTGCACTTATGGGGAGCCTACACATTTGAGTTTAATTTTTAAAACAAAGTTACTGCAGTAAAATTCTAAAAAATGATATATGAATAAAACATGGGCTTCAGTTAATAATAAGGTCTCAATGATAGTTTATTGTCATGTGGCAGACTAACATGAGATGTCAATATTAGGGGAAACTCTGTGTTATAGTCTCAATTTTTCCACAAAACTAAAACTATCCTAAAAAATAAAATAAAATCTCCTTTAAAAGTAAAATGAAGTGAGGCGTGACAAGAAATTTTTATTCTGAGACATAGACAGCCGAAACTTGAACTCTGAATGCCCATAACAAAAGACAAAGTACATGAGATGTAGAAACTTTAATGTGATCATCAGAAGTGCAACATGCACCATCATGAGAAAGAGACTGAGCAAGAACTAAACTGACATTTATCATTTTAAGCCTGTTTCACTGGCTTTCACTGGGATTTATTTTTAGTATATTTAAGAATATAGGAAGTTTTGTATATTTTGTGAAATTTCAAATTCTTAAGTCAATGGTTTCCCACTAGGGTATTTTACAAAGTCACATTTAGCTAAGAGAACATGATTCAGGTTACAACCTGACATGAAATGAAAGATAATAGGTAGTAGAGTGATTTTTTTGTTGTTGTTCTTATCTATTCCTTTTTGCATGTTTGGTAAATGTCTCCAGATGCCCAGTCATAGGAAGATACAGAAAAGAGAAGAAAACTCAAGAACCCAGAGAAAACAAAGCAAGAGTAAGAACCTCAGCTGAAATAAAAGTTACAGTTACCCCTGGTGGAGCTGCCTGATAAGATTCTCAGGATGCTGCATGTAAGAGTCCATTAATCAGTATCCCCATTTTAAAGTTAAGGAAACTGAAGCCCAGATTCAATAACATTGCTAATGATCCCAGGAAGAAAGCTGCCTTGCTCTAAGCACAACCCTGTGTGGCTGCTATGGAAGAATCTAAATATGACCAAGAGCATGGTTTCTTTACCCTGACTTCCCTATATCAGACTTCACATAAAAGCATGCTTGCTTTACTTTGGTACTCATGTGGGCTTTAGAAAACCAACATATTACCTTCCTTTGAAAGCTTTGAAGGAACATAAGCAACACTTAGAGCTGCAGCGTTCTCTTGGGCATGACCCACAGACCTAGGGCTGCCTGAGGCACTATCCAGTGATGGAGTGTTTAAACTGGCACCAAAGTCAGCCCAGAATAGTGTTCATGGGAAGGATCCTAAGATCCTTTCTTGGAAAGTGAGATGTGTATTTATGGGTTCATGGATGCATGTGTGAGTGTTCAGTTAAACTTCTTTTCCATAAAAAAAGTTTATAAAGTGTAAGGATCATTTGGAGAATTACTGAATTAGTGATAAGCATTAGTAAAAGTTTTTGTGTGCAAAAAAAAATCATAATAAACACACAGAAAGAATTGTTAAATGTCATCTCTGCCTTTAAGAGACTTAACCCTGAATAGCATATTATAGTCCTATGCTGCCCACCTTTACCATGTGCTCTCAGTGTGATTCAACTCTTTATCTGCACATTATCACCAGGGCCAGAGTGACTGACTTGTCCTGCTTTGCAGGGGAGGTGCCTGGTTTTAGCACTGAAAGTTCTGAGCCCCTGGGAAGTTGAGATATTCAGCCTACCAGCATGTTTTTAAGATCCTGATGCTGATACCAAATTCCCTGACCAAGGGCATCAGTCTGCACAGTAAGCACAGACAGAGTAGGAAAGCTGCTGGCACTTCCCAGCCACCCTCTGTTGTGCTGTCCTGGAGAAGTCTTTTCTTCATTAGGCTGCCACAGTCCACTTGGCAGTTTTCCTTCCGGCTCTTCAAAAATGTTTTCTGAGTGGCAGCAAGCAATGCTTCCCTTCAGGAGGGCACTGAGAAAAAGCCAGCACCACTCAGGGTTCACTGACCTGCGGTGGCATATCAGCAATACACTGTGATGAGGAGCGCCGGGCCTGTGATGGAGACCACAGGGTCATGATGGAGACCATCACTAAGGCAGCAAGGACCTTCTGTTTCAAGCTGCTGCTTACCATGGCAAGGAGTGTTCCCTACTTTCCATCTCCCAGTGATCCCATGTACAACCAAGTGTGAGAAAGTCCTGCTCAAAGACAATGTTTCTTTACTTGAATGTGCACAATAACCACCTGGCGAGCCTGGTAAAATGCAGATTTCAGTTCTGTAGGCTTAGTGTGAGGCCCAGTTTCCTGCATTTCTAACAAGGTCACAGGTGATGCTAGTGCTAAAGGTATATGGACCACCCTCTGAGTGGCAAGATTCTGGAGGAATATGTGGAGATGCAATTAACAAAAGGAAAAATCAATAAACAAAATATAACTAACTAGCAGTGCCATACAGAGAGGGAACAGGTTGCAGACCACCTGGCTTTTGGATTTCTCAATGCTTAGCGGTACACATTCAACACATAGGAAAGGCTAACTGGAAATGCTTTGTGGGGGTATTCACAGAATGAAGATTCTTAATCAAATTAATTAAAACTTTGAATAAATGTATAGGTCTGTAATTATTTCCAAATAATTATTACATTTGGGAAAAGAAGGGGATTGGGATGCGATATATTGAAGGGGCTTCTGGGAGAGCTGGGATAGTTCTGGCTCTTGACTTGTGCGGGACTTGCTTATGATTTATTAAGCCATACACTTGATGTTTTCAGTGTCTGTTTTATTTTACAAAAGAATATGTATAATCATAAAGAATATTTATAAAGAATTCTATCCAGAACAACAATATATAGAGTGAGGGATAAGTATTCCTTGGCTAAAGCAATATGCACTGAGCATGGAGGGAGATTGCTGAGGGCATGTGCAGAACTGAGTTCTCTCCCTGCTCAATGGAATCAATGAAATATCAAAGATATGGGGAGTAGGACATTAAAAAGAATTAAGTACAAAGTTATCTGAATATGGTATGGGAAAAGGAGTTATATAAGTTTAAAAAATGTTTCATTTTCTTCTGTTCATGGGAAAAAAAAATTACAGTATATATACTATCCCTTGATTCCCAGCCCCAATCCAACTGTCTGAACATCTCCAGTTAGGTCAGTCCTTTCCCCAAACTCAGTTTTTCCAAAACCATAACTTATTACCATGTCCCCACGGCCAGTGCATCTTCATTTTCCCTTTATTGCAGCTACAGCACCATCCACCATCACCTTGAGCCAGAAATCTAGAAATAACTTTTCTTGACTTTACCTTTTCTCGTGTCACATAAACAACAAGTGGCTTCTGTTTATTCCTTCTTGACAGCACTTACATCATCCACATATTTTCAGTCACAGGATTGTTGTTCGATTGTACCTCCAGGATCTCTCGCTTACATAATTGCAGTGGTCTCCTGGCCAGTCTGTTTTTCTCTGATCAGCTGCCACAGCACCCTCTCTGCCCCTATTAGTGCTTTTTTCAAGAAATCACTCTAACCATGCTGCTCCTTTGTTAGGAGATTACAGTATTAAATATTTTAGGTTGGCAGGAAAATCCCTCACTACCATGCCTGGCCACTTTCTTTCCCTCTTACTTTACTGAATCTCCCGATATTTTCAGCCCTTATATCTCTTCAGCTGGGCACCATTTCTTTCATTCCTCACCTTACCTACATAGCTCATATCTCTGTGGTCTGACTTTCCCTTACTGTTCTCTCTTGCGGGCTCTCCTTTAATTCCACCAAATGCAGGCACACCTGCTCTATTATCTTCTGGTCTTTCAAGAGTTTCATGCTTTACAAATTGTTGGTTTAAATAGCCACACTGAATTAAGTAAGATTAACAAAAACTTTATTTTTCAGAGTCAGGTTTGAGGATTGACCTGGGGAGGCTGAGTCAGCATATCGCCTACTGTTGTTTATTCTCCTGGAGACTGCATAGTGTTAGGAATCTCCACACTGGGTTTGGGCTATCTGCTGGGACTTTTTCATAGCCTGGTTAACTGAGTTCTTTGTGCCCAGGGCTGGTAATTTCTGCTTACTTCTTTCCATAAGTTCTTTCCTGATTCACCCACTAAGAGGCTCAGATCTTCTGTCTGTTTCTGTCTCACTGCTTATATTCCATACATACTTCTGTTAGAACCCTAATAATATTTTACTTCTCTAATTGTATTTATACACTAATTTCTTTTTGCCCGACTGGAATTTTCTCAAGGCAAGAAAACATTTATTTATCCTAGTGTTTCAGACCTTTATGACAATGCACACAGTGAGTTTTAAAAAAGGGGTGGGATTATTAAGTTACACATGAATAAACTCATAGCTCCTCTCATATCAGGCCTTAGGTAACTGAAATGATCAGATTATTCATGACTGGAACCATTCCTAGAGATACATCACCTACCTAGTCCCTCTATTAGTAGGAAAAGGAAGTCTGTGATGTAACTTGTAAACTACTTGCATAGGAGAACATTCAGGAAAAAATATATATAATTTGTACCATACTCTTAAAGAAAGCAGCAATCTCATCTATCTAGCTCTCAATGGCAGATGCTATAGTGAGGCTTTTGTTCTCTCACCCTGTCATTATTCCAAATGCACTTAGAGTAAAATTCTCAAACATGAGCGCCATCATGTCTTTCCTCTGCTCAAATCCATCAATAGCTCCTATTAATTAGATGTTTATAGATTCTTTCATCTGACCTCTGTGTTCTGAACTTTGACGGCCTCTGCACCTTTCTTTATCCCCCCTTTGACCTCTAAGCTCCAGTCATACTTATGTCCTGAGTTCTCCTAAATTGCCAAACTCTCATACATGTGCCTTCACTCTTGCTTTCCTCCTGCCTGGAATGTCCTTTTCCTGGTTAATGCGTTAGTCTAGTGGCTGCATGGTTTGGAAACCTCTGACACCCTCCCCATGCCCAGGCTGGGAGGCAAGCCCCACCTCCTTTTTCAGAAGCCCACCAATTCACACCTGTATCAGAGCATGCAAGACATTATATTGTAATTGCTACATGTCTGTCTTCTTTACCTGACTATGGCCATTCTTCCTCTCAGCCTTCCTTGGTCCCAACTTAGTGCCTGGCATGTCACCAAGAGGGCTTTGGTGACTGCTTGTTGGCTGAATGCATACATACATGCATACATGCATACATAAATGCATACATACATACATGCATACGTGCATACATGCATACATACATACCTTGCTCTCTCCTTGCTGTGCCCATTATCTAGTATCTACTCTCCGGTTAACATCCACATATTGGTTTGGCTTCCTCAATTCTGACATTATTCCGTAAGCTATATTCCACAATACTTAAATCTCAAAGTAATATTTGCATCAGGACTCATCCAACCTGGCACTAGGAATGAGAAGAGGTAATCAAATCATAACTCCTCTGAGTCAGACACTTTCCATTATTTAATACTCACCACAACAAAGTAACTACTATCACCTCCATTTAACATCTGAGGTCACTGAGGCTCCAGGGGTGGTCAAGTCAGAAATGGAACTACAGAAACTGATTCCACAAACTAAGCCCTTCCTGCTGGATCTACATGCACAGTGAAAGAAGATATGGCTCGTAGGTGGGAAAAATCAATGGCTGCTGAACTCAGGCTGACAAAGTGACTCAGTTCCCATGATGAGCTTCAAGGCAGTCCCCAATTCTATAACCATCAGTGTTTATGCCATTGGTCATGATTTACCCTAAAGACTTGTCTGCAATGCCGTCCTCCACCAAATATTTTGAAATATGTAGTTCATGTGTTCAAGGGTCTTTGTTTTATTCACTGATATATAGAACAGTACCCAGTATAAGGTATATTTTTTAATAATATGTGCTATCTTAATGAAAGAAAGTGAATTAACACTAATCATCGTATTAGAGTAACTCAGTAGTACTTCTCAGAATTATTCAGGCTTTTAGACCCAGTTCTCTAATGAGTCTATATCTAAGGGTTTAAAACTTTGTTATTCTCTCATCTCTATGATGCATTTCCCCATTTTTTCATGTGAAGACTGAAAATTATCAGTACATATTGGGTTAAAATATACATTCAGATTTTCTGAACAAATGTTCTGCTGTTACTTTCTTTCCAAAATAGCCCTAGGTGGCACTACCTCACAAGATCATGAGGCTTGAAGCTGTTTATAAACTTGAAAAGTGGTTCTTTTCTGTTGCTCATCACCTTGACTCTGACTTTCACGTCCTCTCTGAGTCCAAACTTTAGTTCTCATTTCATGATGCCAACACCACTGAAATAGGCTCAAATTATTCTATATCTGTCAAAAAAGTAATAAATACTTGTTTTATGACTTATTAATTTAACAGGCATGAGATGAGTTGGCTGGTCTCTAGTTCAACTTGACCATAAAACACTGTGTCTTTATTAACTCTCACTGGATCTTGATTTCTTAATAACTAAAAAAACTAATTGATAGATCCTATTTTATCAAACCCAAAAGAAAGCAAGTATAGTATTTGCAGAATGAAAACATGAGAAAGAGGGTTTATATGGGGGCTCACCTAAATTTGACCAAAGCTCTACTTTACAGAGAACTTGAGACATCAAGGGTACATGATTTTCCTATTGCAGCCATAACAATTTACCACAAACAGAGTGGCTTAATATACACAAATGTATCGATTATCTTCAATTTCTGTGTTGAGGGGTGGTCAGAATTCTGAAATGAGTTTTATAGGACTAAAATCAAGGTGTGGCAGGATTTTTCCATCAGGAGGCTGCTGGGGAGAATCCATCCCTGTCTCCTCTGACTTCCATAAGCTGCTGGCACCCCTGACTCTGGCTGCATCACTCTAGTCTCTGCTTCCATAGCAGCATCACCTTTTCCCCCTGGCTGTGACTCATTTGGCTTCCCTCTTATAAGAACCTTTGTGATAACACTGAGCCCACTTGAATACTCCAGAACAAGTTCCCATTCAAAGATTTAATTTAATCACATAAGCAAAGTCTCCCACGCTATACAAGGCTGCATCCACAAATTCTGGAGATTAGAACACGGGGTTTCTGGGGGCGTTATTTAGCATTCCACATGGGAAGTTTGCTTAAGTTGACATAATGAGGACACAGTCAAACCTAGGACAGAGGTGTCTTTTTTGCTCCTGCTTATCTATCTAGGAGCCATCTGGGGACTCTAGTCATTGATGATTAAATAAAATTGAATTTCGCCCCCATCCCAGGTTCTATAGTTTAATGTGTTCTATAATATTGAACTAACAGTCTCTTTATATCTTTTCAAGGTCACCTCTCCCTTTCACCCTCTGAGCTTCTGTTCTTATTGAACTGTTAATTTCACTGGCATCTTAACTCATATAGCAGTTCTCTCTCTGCTCCTATCCTTTCCCATTCTGGGCTGATTCAGATGTGGTACACAGCCCCTTTGATTTACCTCATACCTCAAAGAGGCCATTCTATTGTTTCTGCATGTGTTCCTTTGTTCATTCAATCATTCACAGTTCTTCGTGAGGACTGAGTCTCAGTTACCCACAGAGTAACTGACTTGATAGCACGCTCCACCTTTGTTTTCCTGTCTCTCACGTTCCTACTCTACTATCAGAATTTCTTGAGATTACTTATTAAGTGAATTACTTGCACTCAAATTCATATCTCAGGGTCTGCCTCTAGGATGATTCAAACCAAAGCAGTAAGCAAGATCAAAATTAGATTTAAACTAGAATTTGCAACATGAGGACAGGACACATGTGTGATCATACACTCGTACTTTTGAGAAGGAGATAAAAAAATTCCACAGTAACTTTGCCAGGGATATCCTTACATATAAAAATATGAGTTTCTAGAAATATGCCTCTTCCCTACTCCCACCAAAGAATACCTCTTATATTACTCCCTGAAATCTTTTAACAGGGAACGGTATTTTTTATTTTTCAAATATATACCTGGCTTCCAAATTCTCCTAGAGAAGAGGCTTTAATGTAAGTAGAGGCATGGGCACATATGAAATAGCCCATGTGATTCAAGATTCTGAAGGAGACAGAGAGCAGAATTGACCTGTACTTCCCAGTTCCCTCCGAGCCAGTTCTGGGTTCTGTTTCTTGGCACAAACTCTTTGATCAGATCACCCAGCCTCAGTAGATTCCTTTCTGGAGGAATAAGAATAGTAGGGAAAAATCACAATAGGACAGAAAACCCCATGAGGATATTCTTTTTTGATGGAGTTGAGCCAAGGTCAATAATATCCCTAGGACCTGCCTTTTATTAGCCCTCTCTGTTAAAGAGCTTGGGTGAGATAGATCTGCCTGAGGTATTTCTGGCTGAATAAGATCCTCTAGTTCCAAGTACCCATGCTGATTCACATCCTGGTCATTGGCTCATTCACTGGCTAGGTACAAGGCCTGGCAATGATCTCCCTGGAAAAGCTAGAAGGCTGGAATTAAGAGAACAGGACTTTGTGAGGACATCTGAGTTGTAGTCCTAATTCTCACTTGCTGCCATGCTTTTGGGGAATATAACCTGTCCCTGGAATCCATTTATCTGGAAATATCTGACTGTGCTAAGTGTGAAATCAGAACTTTTTAAGTACAACAGAGAGAAATCAGTGAAAAATTCACCTTGGTTTTTTGTAAATGGGAAGGACAGGACCATCTTGTGTGACAGACCCAGGACTATATCACTGCTGTCAAGACCACTGTTTTCTTTCTCTCCACCTATTGGTGTTAGTACTCTCTGGGTTATGGCTCATTCTTTATTATCTCAAAAGGGCTTCTTCTAGGTAGCAAGGAATATGGCCACCCAAATACCCAGATTTGAATCATCCCAGCATCTTAGAGGCAGGAGGCTGTCTTTCCCCTTGGTTTCTACAAAACATCCTGAAGAAGGACTCTGAATGGGCTGACTTGGTTATATGCTCATTTCTGAACTGGTCTCTGTAAACAGCAGGAGACAGCACACTGATCAAGTGCCCACACTGTGACAGAGTGGGTGGAGGGGTGTGGCAGGGTGTGCATCAATGGACAGGACAGCTGGGCAGCCACATGACTTCCTCAGTCCCCAGTTTGCATGTGTTGCACTGTGCATGATGGGACACAAAGATGGGAAAAAATGAGGATAAGAAAGAATGAGTTCAGAGAGTAGAGTCTGTGAAAGTGAAATAACTCTTCTTATCCTTAGGAAGCAGTATTTCAAAGAGGGAAGCTGAGTAAGAACAGTGTCTCCAATGGGCAAGGACTCAGTGTCTGTCAATTACTGACTGTGGGTACCTCCAGAGAGTAAGCAGTCATTGCTAGGGCTCAGAAGAAAGGAGCAACTGTGATCTGTGAATTGCCCTGAGCAGCCAACACTCCAATTGCTGGGGGTGGGAGGCACTTCTAATTAAAGGGGATCTGGATGATGCCCTAAAGCACCGCTCCATAGGACCATTGTGAGATAATGTATTCCAAGCACCCATCATAATTCTGGGAGTTATCATCAATGTTATTTTCCTCCTCTTCCTCATTATTATTATTTTATCCTTGTTGTACAAAAGTAACAGTATACATCACCTAACACAGATGCTACACTCCAAAATGTAGGCATGCATAGGCAGTAGAAGTATATCTTTGCCAACCCTGCCATGGACTAATTATATGACTTGGAGTGTGTAATTTTGCCCCTTTGAGTTCTAATCCATAAAATGGCCTAATATTCAGAGATACATCTGGGGGATGTTGCAAGGATCGCATAAGATCATCCCTGAGGTACTCTTGGTGTAGCGTTTGCATCAAAGGAAGCCCTCAAATGACTCAATGATTATCAACTTCTGTGACCCAACTGCTGAAAACAGCCAGCATTTTAGCTTGCAGACACATGGAAGCCATGAGGATGCGGAATACACAAAAAACAGGAATAAGAATTTGCATTATGCAAAAGAAGAAGCCAACTGTGTTAAGGGAGTTAATTCATTTTTGAAAAGAGGATGTGAAAGCTCAGCCTGATGTACATATGATGTACAAGGATGTACATATTCATCAAAAGTGGTGGGGGGTGGGGGTTGCTGCTGTAGTTTCAGGCTCACAAAGATCTCTGCTCAGAAGAAAGAAATTTCCCTCTGAGCTTTCACGAAAATTTGTCAGCCTGAGGTCACCACCTCGAACTTGATGGATTGTGCTTCCTGTCTGTAACCAAAGACAATGTATGTCCAGGTATAGATAAGCTCATGCTCTGATGTCAAACAGACCTTGGGTGTGCCCTAGCTCTGGCTCTGCACACTACCAGCTGTGTGACCATGGGTATGTTATTTAGCCTCCCTAAGTTTCATTTCCCTCTCAGTTAACAGAGAAAATATATCTGCACTTAGAAAATTAAATCAAATGAAATTTGTAAACATTTAAATCAGTGCCCACTTCTCAAAGAGCAGCTATTATTATTGCTACTGATATTCTTTGTCAACCAACAGTCACTGATCACCTGCTGTCTGTCAGCACTGCTCCTGGTAGTGGAAAGAAATTGGCAATAAAAACTATTTCCGAAGACACTGCCAAGAGGTTCCTGCTCTTAAGGACCTTACAAACAAATGAGAAGAGATAGTTAAATGAACAAACACCATAATAGGGGGTGGTTAAATATGATGGGGGAAATTAAACTGGGGTGACGGGATAGAAAGGGATGAGAGAAATGCTTTAACCTGGCCTTCTCTTTAGAAAGGTCTCTGCATGGAGGTGAGGCTCTGTTTTGGGTCTGAAAGAGGAGATGGCACCACTGGGAAAAGTACATTTCAGACAGTGGCAATAGCTAGTGTCGAGGCCAAAAAATGGACGTGAGCTGGGCCTGGTGAAACCAAACTCAGTATGTTTGAGGGACACACAAAAAGCTGGTTGAAGTGCAGTGAGAATGGATGAAGGTGAGAGACAAGTTTAGAACAGTAGACAGAAGAGATCATTTTGGATTTTATAAGCCAGTGTAAGGAGTTTGGATCTTAATATAAATGCAAAGCAACAGAAAGATGTTAAGTTAAAGAGAGATCCTTTGAAGTAGCCTTTTAAAATTTCACAAGAATAATTTCATCTAGTATTTAAAGAAACAATAATTCTAATAATACTCTCCTTTGTATCTTTAAATAAAATAAGGATGCCAGAATACTTCTTAATTCATTGTATGGTCTGATATTATTATCCTAACAATAAAGACAGACAGACATCAGAAGGGTCTACAGAAAGACAATGGTGGGTTGTTTTTTCATGTTTTGTTTCTGACAAATGGAGTGAATTAAAGAGTGTAGACTAGGTAAAGCAGACTATTTTTAAACATTCATTTGAATTTTTGGATTGGTCAGATGTCAACAATAAATAACAGAATACTGAGAAATTTGTAGGAAACAAAATTGTGTGGAAATCTCTAGACACTTTATTTTTATTTAGATTTAGATACAGTCCATCATTCTGTATGGACATTCTTAGACCTGTAAAATAAAACTTCAAATGGCCTTCTTTCAATTTTAGCTACAAAAATTCTAACCTCCCACAGTGGTTCCCATCTCAGTACACAGCACCATCTAAAACCCTGAAGCATCCTTGACTCTTCTTCTACACCTATATCCCTAAACCATTAGCAAATTCTATTTGCAACACCTTCATAATGTATCCCTAGTCTGAACTCTTCTCCCCATTCTTTTATAAGCCACTTTCATCTCTTCCCTGGGTCTGACTCCAGCACTCATTTATTCTGTGGCCCGTGACAGGAGGGAATTGGTCTAGCTAACCTCTGAGGTCCCTGCTAGTACTAAGACATAGACAGATTAGATAGTCTAAGTCATAGAAAGGAGTGGACATTTATTGAGCCCTCACTGTGTACCAGATGCTCTACTTTTGTCAATTCATTTCATCTTCATACCAACCCGATCAACCCCTTTGAGAGATGAAGCAACTGAGTATTAGACACTACAGCTCCAGGGCTACTCCTTCTCACTTTTTTGTTAACAGAGACTGATTTAGTTTGGGGTAGTGAGGAAACTAGCCTCTAGTGAGTCAAGGGTTCAAGAGTCATCCAAGTCAGTTTGGGCAACTGTAGTCCACATTATCCATGACTGGTACAGAAGTAAACATGAAACAAAAGGGGAAGTCTGGTACTTCTAGGAAAGTGTTTTCCCCCTAATGAGAGAAAAAGAAACCAAAGAGAAAGCTCTTTCTGCTTTGCCCCTTCTGTTTCATACATTGGATATTGTCAGCCGAGGAGATAAAAGCTAGGGCCTTTGTCAATCTCATGGCAGCCTTGAGGTGGAGAGATAAGATGTTTCTGAGGATGGAGAAGAAAAGAAGAGAGTGTGGTCCTTGATGATCTCATTGAGCCCACTGTACAACCTTAGCACTGGTTTCTTCTTCAATAAACTCTGTGTCCTTATGAATTAAGCCAAGCTAGTCAAGAATTCTGTTACATGGAACACCAAACATCTTGACATAGAAGTAATTTGCCTAAGAACATGCACCTGGGAAGTAGCAGTACCAGGCTACAAAGCCATCTCTGTCATTCTCTTTATAAAGTCAAAGTGGACAGGTGCTTGCATCTGTCCCACCTCTAGCTTAATTCCAGCTCTTCACCTCTGGAAAAGCATAGACCTGAACAAGCATTCATGAACTCCTCAACTCTAGCTAATACTCTCAGTGGGAAATGTCCTTGAAGTTTACTTCCAGAATGAAATAAGGACTCACAAATATGCTCACAATCTAAAGAGAAAGAAAAAGTTTAAGGCAAAGAGCCACAGGGCCCTAGGAGCACTTACTGTGAAACCCACAAGGGCTGGTCAGCACTCCAGGCTTTAAAAATCCAGGGCTTCTGGATGTGGAAATGAGGTGGCCAAGACGCATCATCATTCAAATGTTAAAGATACAAAATAAAGATTCCAAAATACATGGAGGCTAAACATCAGGTTTCTGAATGACTCTTGGGTAAAGGGGCAAACCAAAGGAGAATTTAGAAAGCACTTGGAAGCAAAAGCGAATTAAGACACAAGCTAGGGAACCTATGAGATGCTGCGAAAGCAGTACTAAGAGAGAAGTTTATTGCAATCCAGGCCCACCTAAAGAAACAAGAAAAATCACAAATAAACAATTTAACCCTACCTGTAAAGCAACTTTAGAAAGAGAAAAACAACTGAAGTAAAAAATCAGTAGAAGGAAGAAAATAATAAAAAATTTGCACAGAAATAAACAAAATAAAAAGAAAAAAGACAATTCAGAAGATCAATGAAACCGAAAGCTAGTTCTTTGAAAAAATAAAATTGACAAATCTTTGAGTAGACCCACTAAAATAAACAGAATCGGAAATGTAAAGGGAGAAGTTACAACAAATATCTCAGAAATACAAAAAGTCCTGAGACTGCTATGAATAGCTTTATGCCAATAAAGTGATAAATGAAATCTGGAGTACATGAATAGATTTTTAGAAACCTACATACAGCCTATCAAAGACTGAGTCAGGAAGAAATGGAAAACCTGAACATTATTATCACAAACAAGGAAATTGAAGAGTTGATCAAAAGTCTCCCCCCAGATAAAAACCCACAACTAGTCTGCTTTACTAGTAAGTTTCACCAAACCTTCAGAGAAGAATTAATATCTATTCTTCTCAAACTCTTCCAATGAACAGAGGACACTTCTAAATACTTTCGATGAGGTCGACATTAGAGTAATACCAAAAGCTGATAAATAGGTCTCCAGGAAAGAAAATTAAAGACCATTATTTCTAATGAACATAGATGTAAAAATTCTCAAAAAAGTATTAAAAAAACAAAGTCAACAATACATCAAATTGATCATTCATCATGTCCAAGTGGGATTTATTCTGGGGATACAAAGATGATTCAACATAGGCAAATCTATTCATGTCTTATGCCACATCAGTAAAGGCAAGGAGAAAAATCTGTATCAGTAGATACAGAGAAAGTTTTTGACCAGATTCAACACACATTTATGATAAAAAAAAAAAACTCTACGAAAATGAGGATAGAAGATACATACCTTATCATAATTAAGGCCATATACGATAAACCCACAGCCAACATCATACTTAATGGTGAAAAATTAAAGCATTACCTCTAAAATCAGGAACAAGACAAGAGCTGCTCACTCTCATCACTGTCTTTAATATTGCACTGAGGGTTTTAGCCATAGCTATTTGGCAAAAAAAAAGAAATAAAATCCAAATTGGAAACAATGATGAAAAACTGTCACTATTTGCAGATGACCTAATAATATATGTAGGAAACCTAAAAACTCTTTTAAAAAACTACTAAACTTAACCAATGACTACATTAAAATAGCAGGTTACAAAATCAACACACAAAATTTCTTTGCATTTCTAAATGCAAACAACATGATAGAAGAGAATGAAATTGAGAAAAATATCCCACTTACAATAGAGGCAAAAAGAGTCAAATGCCTTAGAATAGACTTAACAAAGGAGGTCAACAGCCTGTAAAATGAAAACTATAAGACTTCTTAAAGGAAATAGAGAAAGACACAAAGAAATGATAAGATATCTCCTGCTCATTACTGGGATGAATTAACATTGTTAAAATGGCCATCTTACCTAAAGCAAAATGCAGTTTTAATGCAATTCCAGTCAAAATTCCACTAGCATTTTTTGAAATAGAAAAAAAAAAATTATATGGATTAGCATAAGACCTTGAATAGCCAAAGCAAGCACGAGAAAAATGACTACTCGAGGTATCACATGCCCAGATATTGACAGTGATCAAACTGTATGATACTGAAATAATAACAGGTACAGATCACTGGAATAGAACTGAATCGTGAGTAATAGACTCATTCATATATGGTCAATTACTTTATGGCAAAAGAGCATATGATGGAGAAAGAAAATTCTCTTCAATAGATGGTGTTTGGAAAACTGAACAGCCACATGAAAAAGAATGATGTTAGACCATTCTCTAATGCCATTCACAAAAATTAATTTAAAAATGTAAGACTGGAAACTATAAATAAATTCTTGGAAGATAACATAAACAAGACATCTATGAGCTCGACCTTAGAGAGATCTTTGGGGACTGAACTCCAGTGCAAGGGAAGCAAAAGCAAAAAAGCAAATAGACTACAACAAACTAAAAAGCTTATGCACAGTGAAATAAATCATAACCAAACAAAAAGAAAACTACTGACTGGGAGAAGATATTTGCATTTTATATATCTGACACGGGTTTAATCTTCAAAACATACAAAAAACTCTTAAAACTCAACAACAGAAAAACAAACAATTCAATCAAAAATGGTCAACAGGCATATGAAAGATATTCTGTATTTGTTATTAGGGAAATACAAATCAAAATAACAATGAGAAGTCTCACCTTGGAAACAACAAATGTTGGTGAGGATATGGAGAAAAGAGAACCCTTTACACTGTTGGTAGGAGTGCAAATTGGTGCAAATCTTATGGAAAGCAGTATGGAGATTCCTCAAAAAATTGAAAATGGAAATCCCATATGATCCACTCATCCCACTTCTGTGTGTTTACCCAAAGACACAAAAAACTAATTTGCAGAGCTATATGCACCCCCCACCCATGTTTATTGTAGCATTATTTACAATAGTCAAGTATGGGAAATTATCTAAGTGCCCATTGTCAGATGAATGAAAAAAGAGATGTGATACACACACACACACAATGGAATACTACACAGCCCTTAGAAAAAATGGAATTCTGTCATTTGTGATAACATGAATGGAACTATAAGGGATTATGCTAGTTGAAATGTCAGCAGAAGAAAGACATATTGGATGATCTCATTCACATGTGGAACATAAATAAGCAAAACAAAGAAACAGACTAGACAAAACCAACCCTTAGAAATTAGCAATAGAACTGAAGGTACCAGTAGGGAATGGGGCAGGGGGTTAGAGTCAGTGGTAGGGTCCAAACGATAATGGTGAAGGACTTTCAGTATTTTGGTGGTGGGCAGGGTGTGTTGTCATGCATCTGAGGAATGGGGAACCTGCACATATGGGTTTATATTATTTTGTAAAGTTACCTCAATAAATATTATATTAAATTTAGAGAAATGTACACTTATTCCTCAATCCTGCTTTCTACTTCTAAGAGTTTATTATTCAGATATAAATGCATATACATACTTAAAAATGGTAGAAGCATAAATGAGACATGACTATCTACCCATAGGGATAAAATAGCTAAACACACTGAAGTACAATCTATCTCAGAGTGAAACATTACACAGCTATGGTGTAAAAAACAAGGCAATTTTACACATGCTGATACAGAACAATAGTCACACTATAATTTTTTAGTGAAAAAGCAATACACAAAGTAATGTGTCTAATCTACCTCAATTTGTGGCTAAAGGGGGAAATGATATCTATATAGACTCCCTGCAAGTGAGCACAAGCAACTGATACAGTCCATGAATCTGTAGACCAAGGACTTCAAGTTTGGAGAGGAAGAGAAACTCTTCATTACACAATTAATATTATTTGAATAGTGAACATGATGCATTTGTTATATATAAACAAATTATGGTTTAAAATACAGCATTAGAGATCATTAACTAAGTCCAAACCTCCCATCTTACAAGTAAGGAAACAGAAGCCCAATCCATTCATTTATTTCTTCAGCGGGTGTTTCTGAGCGCTGTATTACTTCCCGATTGCAAACTACCACAAACTCTTTGACATATAAAAATACAAATTTTTTCTCTCATAATTTTGGGGATCAGAAATCTAAAGTGGGGTGTCAGGGCAGAGTGTCTTAGAGAGGCTTGTGGGAAGATTAATTTCCTTGCCTTTCCCAGCTTTGAGAGCATTCCCCTCTTTTTTCACAGCCTGTTCCAAAAATTCATCGTACAATGTTTGGTTTTGCCCTTATATCTCTTTCTCTGACACTGCCTCTCCTTCTCCTACTTTTATAAGGACTCTTGTAATTATGCTGGACCTAATGAGATAATCCAAGATAATCTCCACATCTCAAAATCCTTAACTTAACCATACAATACAACCCAAAAAGCCATGTAAGGTAACATATTCAGAGGTTTTGGATATTCGAATTTGTACATTTGGGAGGATCATTTTTCTGTCAGTCACTGAGGATATAGCAAGACAACAGACACAAAATAATGGATTTGTACTCAGCTGGAGGGAGGGAGACAAACAACAAACAGCTAAAATAAATAATATTAGATAGTAATTTGTGATACAGAACTAAAGAGCAAGAATGAAGGCAAGAAGAAATGGAACTGGGATGGAGGATTTAGAATCAAGGTAAGGGAGTAGATATCTGGGGGAAATGTGTTTCAGGTAGAAGGGACACAGGCTGGAGGCCTCTGAGATGTTCATAGAGCAGAAGGCAACAAGTAGAGCTAGAGAAGGTTGAAGGATATGATAGGACATGAGGACAGAGAAAATCAGAAGGTGGTGCAGACAGCAGGGTCTTCTAGTCTATTGTAAGAACTATCTTTTACTTGATGTGAGATGGAGCATCAGAGACAAAAGAATTTAAGCAGTTATTCATGAGCAGTGTCACAGAGAAAAGAAAAAAAATTTCTCAGACTAAAGTTGGGGGAGGTAGGTCCTCGAGAATTTATTTATCTCTTCAGCTTTCAGAATACCTCAATCAGAGGGGAACTGTCATCTTTCTGTTTATGACCTGATATGAGGTTCAAAACTAATGGCCTGCCTGCCTTTAGCCTGAATTTCTTTGAAAATGTTAAGCCCAAAGAGAGAATCCCCATAGAGCAGCTGCTCCAGATACTGATTAGCTAAAGGAGCAAAGAGGGAGCAAAATCTGCTGGCTCTCTCTCCTGCCCACCACCTTCCTCATTCCGTAACACACCCTCCTACCTGCTCCTACCACAACAAGGTGAAACTGTGACTTTGGAGACTCCAGTGTGTTTTCATTACCTTGGAGATCCGTCATCTCTTATCACCAATACAATGAAGGAATGTTATTTATTCATGAAGCTGGAAAGGTTTACTTAACTTTGCTTTCAAGCTTCTTTTTTGCAGACTAGAAGTATCCAAAATTTATCTGAAAGTGAACTAGCGAGTCATCAACAAGCCATTCTTCAAAATGCAGATGTTAATGGTAGAACCTTTTCTCTTCTAATGATCCTGAAGATCATGAAAGTAGAATCCAATAAAAAGTGACAGGTGCCCTAGATCGCTGCAAATGTCACTTGAGACAGAGTCTGCCAATCACTGAATACCCTACCCGAACCTTCTCATCCAAACCCTTTAAAAGCTCTATCAAGTCAAGAAGACAATCTGAGAATTGCCTCCTTGCTAGGTGACCTCACATGAAAGTCCTTCCCCTTCCTCAAAACGGCGTCATAGTGTTGGCTTTATGTGTGCCATAATATCACCATGGACCTGATGGTGCTTAGCCTCACTCACCTTTGCAAGGTGTGATTAGGTTGACCATATTTCAAAATGGGACAAAACAGGACAGGATTTTGGGCCCCCTCAACAGACTGGGCTGGGAACAGCTCAATTGCCACTGTTGCTCTGCATTACAAATGGTTTTTATTAAAAACAGAACAAAATTGACAGGAAATAAGAAAACAAGTAAGATGTATGGTCAGCCTGAATGTGAGGGACTGGTAAGCACAAACTTTAAAGGTAGCACACTTGGGCTGAAATCCCACCTTGAGCAAGTTACTTAATCTCTCTCAGACTCAGTTTCCATCCCTCAAAGTAGGAGTGATCATACACCTGCCAGGTCTGTGGACAAGACTCAATAAAATGTCTGCAAACCCCTGGCCCATTGTAGAGTCACAGCAAATGTTCTCTCCCTCTCCTTTCACTGGGTTGAACATGTTGTGAATTTCCTGTCAGTAAGTTCCTTTTGGGGACCTCAGAAGGTCATTTGGTGGCTCATTTCTCCTTTAGCAACTTCGATAGTCCTCTGAAATGAAGTTACATGTCATTGACATTTTCATCCTAAAACTAAAATAGATATGATATGGAGTACAAAGACTCAAAAGTCACAGTTCAGGGCCTAAATAGAATTTCAAATAAAAATCACCATTTGGGACAATGTAAATAACTTTCTTTGGATGGAAATAAACTGTAGTTGCCACCATAGCCATGGTCATTAAGGATGGAGATATGTAATAGCCTGCCTAGGTATTGATAAGAAGTTCCTGCCTTGTGGCCTGAGGTATCTCTAGGAATAGAACTGCTGCTTCAATACAAGGGAGGCCTCCAGAAGAATCATGCACGTGTGTCAGGAAAAATGCTTGAGTCCTGCTATTATGAATAATAATAGCTTAATCAGATAATCTCTCTGATACCTCACAGAGAGAGTCTTTCCAGAGGAAATGGAAAACCTTGAGATAAGCCATCTTATTCTTTTCTACTTAGGCATCATTAGAAGATACACAGTGGAGAGGAGTGGTGAGTACAAAACAATTTTGATTTAAAGTAAAGATTGTTGTTTCAAGATAATATCCACAATTGAGTGTTAAGTACCTCAGTGTGATAGTTGTTCAACTTCTCAAAATGGTGTGCATGCCCCTTTATTTCTTTGAATTCTCCCTACCAACTCCCTGAATATTAATCACTTCCTTGAACATATATGTCTCATACACTTGTGTGACTACACAAAACCTTCAAGTAGTGCTTGTGTCTGTGATCAATCTTGGTGACCCAATTTTCCATGGTTCATTAATTGGGGAAGAGGGAATTATGGGAAGGATTTCTCCATGATTAAATAAAATCACATTAAATGAAAAGTTCCTCTTATTTTGTCAGACATTGTCATGCCTGTATGAGAAGCCTGGAACCATGGCAGCCACTTTGTGACAAGGAGGGAACTACACTAATATGGTGAGGACTACAAAGTAGAAAGATGGCCGGCAGCTGGGTTTTTGATGACACTGCTTGAGCCACTGGACTACTCAGTCTATCTCAGGACTCCTTGCTAAGTGAGATAATACATTATCTAGCCATTTGAGTTTTCCTGTTCATTTCCACTAAAAGTATCCTAACTAATATATTACCTGAAGTCAATTTTTAATGTTCTAATTTATTAACATAAATAGCCATAAAGCTAAATTTTCTTTCTCTGAGTTTTCTTTGTGTTTTGAAGAAGTGTGAAAATTGAGGGCATGGGGAAGCAAAGGAACCACAATCTTTCTTAGCTGTCTATAAACTGAGAGCAGTATTAACTGAAAAGTTGTTCTTATAGAGATGAGTACTTAACTTTTCTACATTTTAGCAATGTGTTATGTTTTAAAGATGAGAATTTAATTGGAAATTCATTTGTACAAAATGAGGACTTGAAGGAAAATTCTTTCTTTTATAAGAGGTTTTTTGAGAGTCTATACTTAGACAGACAGGGCTTTTGTTCTGCCCCCTCACAAGGACACCTGGTCAAGGGGGTGAGTGGGCACAAAAATTAATCCCACTTTCTACTCATTGAGTCAAGTACCTAGACATAGGGTGCATCCACTTGGAGGAAGGGGTACAAGATTTTAATCTGCACAAAGGTACAATAAGGGCTAGTGATCACTTACGTGTCAAATTGCTTCAAGGTTGGTAACTAAGTGTGGCAGAAAGGTCATAGGTCGGGTAAGAGGATCTTTGTTCATAATTTACCCAAGGTTTCTCTGGAAGGCGAGAAAATGAGGACTTTGGTAACATTAGGAGAGAACTCCTTGAAAAGATGCTCTTCATATAAATTGCTTTAAATACATTTCATCATAAACCAGGTGTGCTTATCTATGTGCAGATAGTTCAAGCATCATCTCTAAGCATATCAGGTATCCAAATCAAGAATCTGTGTCCTAGGGTGACCAGTTGGCTTTACATCAGAAAATTATGTGTTTCTAATATCAACAGTTCCATTAATGCTTCACCAATTAAAATTGTGAAAGTCGGAAAGTGCTTTTCAATGAAATTAGTGAATTGTTGATTAACATGACTCGTGGTTATACATGCATTATTATGGGTGAAAGTAATGGTATTTAAGACATATGAACTAGATAAAATATTTTAGAGGCATGTTCCATTCTTTGCAATTAATTAGGCAGTAAAATTCTTGCACTTTGAGGTAAGACTGTTCTAGAATGACCACAACCATTGTTTCAGAAGATTTCTGGTTGTCAAATCCAATTGTAACCCAGTCTCTGGAATATTGGAGTGACTCTCTTAAGTGAACTTTTGTTCAAGGTTGTAGTCAGAGTAGTTTAAAGGCAGAGATCTGGAACTTTGTGAAACGGGAAGAGATTTTAAGGATATTGTGACTGTTTGCTAATGAATATTTGTGTAACATCTACATAGGTGACAGACTTTGATCTGAGACTTATTTGTGTTGTAATAAAATTGTGGGGGTCCATTGACATTTCCCAAATCATGCCTGGGTTAGCTTTCCATAGGGCACCATCATCAATGGCATGTGCAGTGAGGATCCTTTAGGAAGTATGTTGAACAAGGAATATGGGCCCAGAGGAGCCAAAACATGACAGACAAAACAAGCTGAATGAAAGAGAATGAAGATGGCAATCTACGTGGCAACTGGTTAGCATATATGTTTCTAAGCACTTTTAAATCACCTTTAGAGACCTCCAGAAATAAACAGAAAGAACTTGATGAGAGGCTGCCAAGATTACTAAAGCTTAAACCATTTTAGTTTGGAGACCAAAAGCAAACGTAACTTAATTTTTTACCTACATACTGGAGAAGCCTGACATATTAGCTACATAAATAATATTAAGCACAATTATACACAACAAGTCATTTGATTTGTACAAAGATTTTTGCTTTAAGCTATCTTGGAAATAAACAGTTGAGAGAATGCTAGAGTAGAGGATTTGATCCAAGTTATGGCTTCCTTAAGAGTTAAGGAAGACATAGTCCCTTTTCCTCTACTAGACTTATAACAAAGTTTTATATATAAGATTATTTTATCTATTTCTTACACTAAGGGAGTATAAACATTAATGAGGAAGTTGTCTGTGAAGTGTTTTGAATTCCTTAAGGGAAAAGTGAGTCATAAATAAATCATACAAACAACATCATAAATTGTTTTTCATAAACTTTAACTTTCAACTGTCTCAACATTGTCTTTTTTCTAGTGTTTTTATATTAAAAAAGAGACTAGCAATCAAAAATACATTTCATGAAATATTTAGCATTTAAATCTCTCATAAACTCAGCTGAATAGCCTACAATGTATTTTTAAATACATAATCTGATTTTTTAATTGCATTGTAATGGTAGTATTTAACATGAGAGAGAATCTCTCTTAGACCTGAATCCATGAAAACTTATCTGACACCTGTCTAAAAGTAGAGATAGTTTCTTTCTCCTATGTGTTTTTGTCTACTTTTTAAAGTTTGCTACATATTTATTCATCTTTCCCAGATGTTATCTGGGAAATCTTAATCTTTTTTGAAAACTTAGTTAGGAGAATTCACATATATGCAAAAGTATGGATAATATCAAAGGTGTAACTTACATCAAAATCTCACAGAATTCATATTGTAAGGATTTGATGTTGCTGCTTCGTCTTCCATTATTAAATGCACTGAAATCACAAGGTGTGTGCAAACATCCCAAATGTAGAACTCATGGGGATGACATTTAGACTTTAATGCAGAGCTAAATTCAGGTTTGTAAAAGGCTGGTCAGCTGTTCAGTGCAGATGTTGTTTTTATCTAGTGCTATGATCATTTTATCATCTTATCATTTTATCATCTTAAAGTGGCAGGAAACTTGGGGCTTGAGATATTTTTAGAAGTGTTACCTATGGTTCTCCTAGGTACACATATGAACTCCTGTAAGCTACAGCAGTGTTTTTCTGGGTCTGGGTCATGACCATTCATAGACCCTGAAATTTATCTTCTAAATCAGAATCAGTATTAAAAATATAGACTAGAGGATAATACAAAACATAACATCATAATAGTGCATTATATGTTGAAAGAGAAAACTTAGTTGCAATTTGTGTGTTAGAATATGACACAAAATGTGTTTTTAGGGTTAGTCAATAACAAAATTTTTAAAGTCATTAATCTAAGATTACTATATGCAGATTTCCCAGTGAATATAAACTATTAGTAATAAAGGAATTAATGTAAACCTAACAAAAATAATTTTACAGTAATTTTCATAGATCTTAAAATTATCTGAACCTCAGACCAGTTATTCCAACTTTTGATATATATTTAAGGAATAATCTAAAATTCAGACAAAGATGTTTTTATAGAGGAAAGGTACTGGCAGGAATGAAGGCAAGTGACAGACAGGAAGAGAGAGGAGGAAGAAGCACTTTATTTTTATATAGTTGCTCACATTGGCCGTTCCCTCTGGAACTGAGTCTTAAACCTGAAATTTGGAGATACATATGGGATGACTCCCAGGGTATACTAAATAGCTAGGCCACCAGGGCACACCCAAACATTTTTTATTTAAGAAAGGAAGGAAAAAAGAGGAAGAAGCGCTAGAAGGATGGGAGGAAGGAAGGAAGGGAGGGAGGGAGGGAGGAAGGGAGGAAGGAAGACAGGGAAAGAGAAAGGACTTTTATTAATTTATTTCTTTCAGCTGTTCACCCCAGCCCTGGTTCTTGAACTTGGGTCCTTGAACTCTACATGGTCCACACCCCAGCTGCTGACTTAGCACCTGATTCACCAGGGTAAACCAAAGATTCTGAAATTAGAGTATTCACTTCATTGTTACTTATTATACTAGAAGCCTCAAACATGTTAAATGCTCAATAACATAGCAATGTTAAGTTAATTTGGAATATTAAAAGTGTTGACTTCAATAAAATTAAAAAAGGAAGAAGGAAAGAAAGAAAAGTTAAAAAACTGGTTGAATATTTTGTCATCAGTAAACACATTATTTTCAGAATATTTATAGTGATGTGAGAAATGCTCATAATATAATATTAAAAATTTCTTATATTTTTAAAACTTAACAAGTGCAAAAATGTTAGAAGATAAATATTAAAATAGTGGTTTACTGAGTGGTTGAGTTGTAAATCATTTTCATTCTGCCTTTCTATAATTTTTAAATTTTCTACACATATGATATAGATATGTATATATACGTGGTCTAGGGAAATATGTGATCTTTAAAAAACAAATTTCTTCTGCAAACTATGTTCACATCATTATAATAACAAAGCTATGCTCACTATTATTTTCTTTGCAAAGATGCCATCTTATCAACCCTCATGCTTTGGCAGAGAGAGTAATATTTCCTTTCTTTCAAGTACATTTTCATAGTGTAATGGTTTTCAAAGGTCTGTTTCACATTCAGCCTGGATGATTAACCCAACAGCAGCACCCAGGTCAAGGTTCAGGTATCCCAAGCAGCATGCCCATCCATGCCCATCCAGAGTCTTTGTTTCTTATTCCTACTTAACAAATTACCACTAATCCAAGAATTTAAAACAACACGAATTTCTTATCTTACATTTCTGGAGGTCAGAAATCTATACTGGCTCTCACTGTGCTAAAATCAAGGTAGCACCAGACCTGAGATCCTGAGATCCCTCTGGAGATTCTGGATGATAATCTGTTCTTTTTTTTTCTTTTTCTAGTTTTTACAAAATACTTGCACTCATGGTCCTTTCCTTCTTCATCAAAGCCAGCAGCATGGCATCATCAATTCATTCTCTCTCTCTCTCTCTCTCTCTCTCTCTCTCTCTCTATCTCTCTCTCTCTCTCTCTCTCTCATTTCTCTCTCTCTTTCCCACCCCCTCTCATCTTTTCATCATCTACTCTGGCTCCTGTTAAATAAGGACACTTGTGATTACACTGGGACCACCCTGATAATTCAGTCAACTCCTTATCTTAATATCCTTAATTGAATGACATCTGTAAAGCCTCTTTTGCTATGCAATGACATATTCAAAGGTTGTAGGGATTAGGATGCAGACATATTTAGGGGAACGGCCATACTTTCTACGTTTTTTTTTATTACAACCAGATTTGGCAGAACAGTTTGAAACTGTGGGGAGAGGGGAGATTTCTCTTGCATTACAGGTAGAATGGCTCTGTGCCCAATTAGCTGTACCAAATATGGCTAGACTGTTGATTTCCACTAGGGGGCAGCATTCATTAATTACAGAATCTGTCTAGTTACTGGTACTGAGCAAAGGTTATTCAAAGAGATGGTTTCTAGATTCACACTTATTATGCAAGCCTAGGGCAAGTAAAAAATGTAGATGATGTGCAAAGGCATACATAAATCGATGCTTGAGGACTTGCAGTGGTAATCATGAATCCTTTCTATTGTTACATCTCAGGCTATTGCTATGGACATGGCAAATGAACGGGAAAAGAGATATCCTGGGCTCTAAAATTCAGGAGTAATTCAAACTTGCTTTTGCTTTTATTTTAGAACTTTTCAAATTCTTCAAGTAATAATAGATTGCAAAAAATTAGAAAACATAGTCAAGCAATGATACAGTACAAATATTTGTTTTATGTCACTATGACAATTAACTCAGTGTTTCATTTTTAAAGACTTTTTACTGAGGTGTGTGGATTTAGAAAATTAAACTTCATTCAAGCAATTAAACTTCAAATCAATAAGAATATTTTGTTATTAATTTAACTATCTTTGCACCTGCTTGCTTTAGATTCCATAGTGTGCTATTTATCTAATTTAATTTCACTGACCTTAATTATTTCAGAGTCACAATTTTCTGTGGTTTTGGGTGAATACTCTGTTCCTCAGTTTTTATTTTATAGACTGAAGTTAGTGTTTTCTCTGCTTTGCTTCAAAGGTGACGAATGAAATGAAATGCCAGCATTCACAAGTCAATAGGTCTTTCTTTCCGTTTCTACTTGTGGACAGTAAAGAGATTTAATCATTTTCATCTGTCTCTTCATTTCTTTTCAAGATATTATCCTGTCTGAAATAGTCTGCCTTCTTCTCCATTTGCCTAATATCTGCCCACCTTCTCAAAACTCAGTTAATCATGGCTTTTTCCATGTAGCCCAAAGAGGTCAAAGCTGAAAACTTCCTGGAGTTTCTCTAGAACTGACAAGCTACCCCAAGCATAATAGTTAATTACTAAAGTGTTTAACAATAATTTTCTTTTAGACTAGTATCATTTTCAGCACAGCTAAACTCTAAACTCATCTCAGAGAGTTTAGATGAATTCTAGCCCTCACTGGAGATTCAGCAGCAGCACAGCGACACTCCAGTCAGTCTCTTGACCCTTGTCCCATACTTGACCTTGTGCCCATTATATTGTCAAAAACAGGTCTTCGCATTTGATAACAAGATTAAACTTTCAAATTCAGCTGACCCTTGGACAGCATGATTTTGAGCTTTGAGGGTCCACTTACATGCAGATTGTCTCTAAACAGACAGTGTAAACTTACACTATCAATAGTACAATTATTTAAATGTGTTTTCTCTATGGTTTTCCCAATTACGCTTTTTTCCTCTAATTTACTTTATTGTAATACAGTATATCACACAGAGAACATATGAAACTTGTTAATTGACTGCTTACGCTATAATAAGGATTTCCATTGTTTCAAAGGTGCTCAAGTCCCTGCTATTGGATAGTCCAAGTAAATCATGAGAAGACACAGGTGACAAGGATATATCCTTTATTACACTCACAACAAGGAGTTCCAATGGTGGTGGGTCAGAAAAGAATTAGTCTCCTGATGGTGGTTGTCTTGGCATATTTCTGGAAAGTTATAGTGATGTCAGCAAGAGGGGACTCTTTTAAAGGGGCTATAAGCAGAGGGAGGATAGTGAGTAGGTAAGAACAAATGAATTTCAGGGTAAGACATCTTGGGTATAATCAGTGCTGGTGAAGGCAGTTATCGGCCCAGAAAGTCCATCTGTTACATTTGGGTCTGTACCCAGTGCTGGCCAGGAGCCGAACCCACTTTTCAAAGTTGGGTTGTGTTCTCATGCTGACCAACGTCAGTCAAAATCAGTCTATTTGTCATTAAGTTTTGGGGGAGTCAAGTTTTTTTTTCACTTTTTTGACTAAATGGGTGCTTCCTGATCCACATTGTTCAAGGGTCAACTCCATCTGTATCTTATCATCCTAGACCCATTATAAACTGGTTGGAAATGAAGATCATATTCAAACATGACAAGGCTACTGAGTTCCTACTCTCTGCCAAGGATTCAAAATGTAAGGATAAATAAAAACAACATATGAAACTTCTTGGATTCTGATGTAGGATGGAGAAGGAAATTAGCAAAGGCACAAGTGTGAACGGTATCCTAGTACAGGAAAATGCAGACAGGGTGAAAGTCCTTAAACTGAGACTTGCAAGGAAAGCATAAGAGGAGAATTTATACTATGTATACAATATGATCCAAGTGCCACTCATATCACCTCATTTACTCATTTATTTATTTATGTCTTTATTTATTTTTAGAAAGAGGAAGGAAGGATGGGAGAGGAGGGAAGCATTAGAAAGGAAGGAAGTGAGGGAGAGAGGAAGGAAGGAAAGAAGGAAGGAAAATTCTGTCTTTCTTTTGGTTTTTCAGCTCAGAATTGTGAACCCAAATCCTTGGGCTTTACGTGGTCCACACACCAGTGTCTCAGCTGCCTGAATCAAAAGGGCATGCCCCATATCATCTCTTGTAACCCACCAGCAACCCTAGGAAATTTGTGGGGAAGTAGAGGACAACAGACAGCTATGATTCATTTGTTGTTTCACCATCTACAACTAATGCCAGCAAACTCACACAGCACATTTTCTGTGCTGTCACTATTCCAAATACATCACATATGCTACGCATTTAATTGTTACAACAGCAAGGTAAGTGCTATGGTACTCTACTACAAAGTAGTAGAGTATACACAGAAAGGTTCAGTAACTTTCCCATGGCAAGTAAGTAGATAAACTGTAATGAAACCAGGCTGTCTGGCCCAGTTACTCTGCTACCTCTTCAAGGCTATCTTCTCATCTCTTGGTTATTTTTATTGGCAAAAGCAATAATGCATATTCTTATTAAAGCAATCAACAGTTTAAAATTGTATAACATTCTCAGTCCCTTCACACTTCCTCTGATTCTACTTCGGAATTGTTGGTGAGATTTAAAGCTAAATGTTACTATAGCCCACTTTACAGATGGGAAAATCAAATCTCAGAAACATTAAGTGATTTTCCTGTGGTCAAAGAGTTCACATATAGAAAATCTGGGGTTAAGAACCAAAACTTTCTAGTTTTAGCATCGGCATGGGAACTCCCAAGCAAATTGGGGAGACTGGAGAAGAGTCTTTGCAGAATTGACAAATAGCACATGCTTTCTGGGCAAAATCGAGAGGTGCTACACTTTTTCAACAACCTGAATGGAACTGGAGGGGATTGTGGTAAGCAAAATAAGCCAGAAATTAAAAGAAAAAATACAGAATTGCTTCACTAACATGTTATATATAAAGAAACAAATAAACATACAAATCCCAACAAAATGTACAGGATTCAAGTCTGTGATTACCAAGCAGGTGGAGGTGAGAAGGAAGGAAAGAGCAAGATGTGATAAAGGGCACTGGAACCCTGGTAGTAGGTATGATGTGAAATACACACAGACTGAGGTGTGACTTCAAAACCCTAAAATGAATACAGCAATGTAAACAAAATAAAACATTTTTTTAAAAAGAAGGGCTACACATATCATCATAAAAAAATTAAACTTGTGTGTGATGTGCAAGAGGGAACATGATCCTATTGGCTTCTTGGGAAGGTGAGAGTGTGGGGTGGGTGGAGCTTTAGAAAGCAGCCCAGGAACAAGGCAGTGATGAGAATGGACAAGTACTCACAGTGCTGGTGGAATGGAGTGATGGAACTCGATGACAAATTTGTTGTGGGGCATGAGCAAATATGTTTGTGATGCATCTTGGAGTCTGACCTGGGTGACTGGGGAGTGGGCACCAGAGTCACCCTAAGAAATAGGAGAGAAGTTGTTTCCCACATGGAGTTTGCCTGAGGTGGGAAGCTGGTGCATGGTAAATTTCATCCTATGTTCTAAGCAGAAAAAACATTTATTATACCAACTGTGGAACAGGCTTGAAAATGTATTATCCTGGAAAGTCTCATTAAGACTTCTAAAAATTGCTTCAGAGGGTTCAGGTATTTTGCAGTTACCATCCTGCTAAGCTTCTCTCTCTAGTCCCTTAGAGGAAGTCTGCAACCTCTGTTATCTCCCATTTGTTCAACTTTATTTCCCATTCAATTTATCTATATCTTTAAGTGATCAACATAATTTTGGGGTACACTTACCAGCTGCACACTGCAACTCAGCTCTCTGGACTGCAGCTCAACCTCAAGAGCTGGATCAGAGAGCACATGAGTACTGAAGAGTGAGCCACAAGAGATTGTGCTGCTGAAGAGTTGCGTGTGCGGAGGTTGAAAGTCTGCTAAAGACCATGGCATGGCAGAAGTAAGGGGCTGTTATTACTGGGAATCAGAACAGGACAAAGCTGAAGGAATCTCAGACTTGGAAGTCCTCACTAAGACACAATATAGACTGCATCAAGGTAGTCACTAAAGAATAATCTTTCAGAACTCTCTCACCAGTAAGCAGACTCACTATACTATCTACTCTGGGGTTTCCAGACAACGTTCCTGCTCACAGACCTCAAAAACATGTGCAGTCAGCTTTCCAAGTCTCTTGCCAATGCTTCTCTGAGTCAACCTTAACTGTAGGTCAGCTGACAAAGGAGCCTAGGGTAAGCCCCTAGAGAAGAACAGACAATGGGTCTTGAGGAAGGGCAAATGAAAGAAGTAAAAAAGCATATGAAGCCAGATATTAATAGGGCAATCTCAAAATTAATGGATAGATGCACACTAAATGCTTTCAAGTAAAAAGAGAATTATGCTCTGATAAGTTAGGATTCAGAAGCATGGGTAAGGGGAGGGCCCTTGAAAAAAGCTTGAGCTGGAGTCTGAAGGCAAATAAGGAACAAGCAGTCCAGTTAAAGGAAATAGCACATGCAAAGGTCTCATAAGGAAGGGAGCAGGATGCTCACAAAGAGTTATTGGTAGGAATGTAAAATCAAGAGTATTTTTAGAGACAATTTGGCAGTTGCTATAAAAATTTAAATGTGCATCCTCTTCAACCAAAGAGACCTCTTTTAGGTATCTATCAGAAAAACTACTTGTATGTGTGCACAAAGTCGCATTAATAATCTCTTGTTGAAACAGCAGTTTATTTTAACAAAACTCTGGAACAACCTACCTGCCCATGAGCGGGGAAGGGAGAACTAAACCATAGAACATTCACCTTTACAGAATATCAGACAGCATTTAAAGGGATGAGGCCAGTATAAACATAGTAAGTTGGAAATATCTAGATGAAGTAGTGGTTAAGGAGAAAAAGAAGAGCTTGGCAACTCTGTTAAAGAAGGTATCCCAGATTCTATTACCCCAGTGGTGTGGCCTGAGTTGAGGTATTCGTAAACAATGGCTATTCCTTAGTTATCATGAGGCATGCTGCCTTCAGAAAACTAAAGTGAAATGCTTGTTCATAATCAAAACCATCCTTGCTTTTATGATGTCAGACTGAGAAAATTTTTCAGAGGTATAAGTTAGGGACACCTTGTATTTATTCTGTACTAATAAATCTGGGCTTCTCTTGAGGCACTAAGATAAAATTGATTAAAATTCTCTTTTAAATGATCCCTGAGGGGTAGCCTCCTTGCCTGTAATTCGAAGTCAAATGTGACTCCTTGTCAAATGGTCATCAGGAGATAGCAAGTAGACAACTACCTAATCCTTCTGCCATGGCAATGTACTGTTATTTCCTAATCCATCTTTTTTTCTGCAAGAATATATATTTATGAGAGCACTATGCTACTCTTGATTAGTTAACCTTACAGAGGGAAAAGAAACTTCAAACCTTCCTTCTGTACAAAGAATTCTCCTCGTGTAGTTACAGCTAACAACTAATTTTTTTCCCTGTGATCATATGCTGTAGCGGCCATCATTCTTTCTTATCTTTTCAGGAATTCATGAGGCTCTTCTGGAAGCAGGTATAAACTTTGAATTCTAAAAATTATAATAACTCACTAAAATGATTACTTCTCAAATTAGAGGTAAGGTCTTTGCAATATTTTCCTAACCTAAAAGCAGAAAATCTGTTGAACACAGGTTGATGAAAATGGAGTTCACTAAGTGCCTCAGTTTCTCTGTTTATAAAATAGGGACATACTGCCTTGTAGGTTACTGCAAAGATTAAATAAGTACATGCATTTAACACTTTTAGAACAGTGCCTAGCACATAGTAGGTGTTCAATGAAAGTTATTATTATTATTGTAAGATTTACTCTCATTCTTTCCTAAGAACTTCAATCAAATTTACAGAAAAAAGAACTAAATATAAATTACTGGTCAGGATTGCTTTGTTTTGAAGTGACTACTCAAGTTGGCTTATGAAAAAAAGGTGTCAAACTTGCCATGAGATTTGTTATCAGACCAAGGGCTAGAGGGCTCAGGGGTTTAAAGAAAATCTTCAAACTGGCCCTCTCTTTTCATTACTTGAATCTGTTTTCCTCTATTGACTTTATCTTCCAGTAGGTACTTGCAACTCCAGACTGACATCTGGCCATTCCAGTAGAAATTGGGCTTCTCTTTCCCAAAATGTCCCACCAGGATTTCAGGATGGGTCTCATGAGAATAACTGGAGTTATATACCCACCTCTGAAGCAGTCCCTCTGGTTGGGAAAGGGACACACACATTTGCCAGAACTTGATCTCAGCAACACCCCTAGAGCTGATTGGAGGGAGGAGCTGTGAGTACCTGATCAACACAACCCAAAAGTTACCATCTGAGGGTTGGGCAGGGTGATCTCCAAAGGAAAGGCAGAGTGCTGTGATTAGAAAAGGGGAAAGCAGTGCTGGGCAGGTAAAACATGGTGACAGTGTCATTTCTAGTTCACTTCCTGTTTATGTTAATATATCTATGAAAATGTTGAGTATTCAAATCTAATGGATTCTAACAAGGAACAAACATCAGAAATTTTTAAATGGCGTCACATTAGTTTATAATACTATGTAGGATTCAAGTGTATAGCATTATAAATAAACATCTATATGTACTACATTAGAACATCAAAATCATTTACAGTTAATTAAAAATTCATGTACCCAGCCCCAATGTAAAAAATTCAGACTCAGTAGTCTTAGAGTGAAGACCAGGTACTATCATTTTTAAAAGGCTTCCCAGTTAAGTCTGCTGAACATATAATGTGATAAATATTTAAGTGCTCTTTTGTTCTTTTTCTATTTGACAAAGAAGGCCTGTATCTAGGACTCTTAATCCCATGTGCATGTATCCAAAGAAAGATCAAATACAATAAAGAAAGTGAAATATTGAACACCTCCTTCTTTATCCTTTAACAGTACCTTCTAGAATGATAAATCAGCCTATCACAATCAGTTTTTTTAAGAAAAAGTGCAGGGAGGAATGAAAAGTGCAAGCAGCTCTCTCTTCCTCAGGGTTGGTTTGATTCTCTGACTCTTCTCAAGACATGACAAAAATGGCCACTAATACCTTTAATTTTATCTACTACCAAATGATCACCATCCTTCACCATAGCAACAGCATGAATTGAGACTAAGTCTGACTGGCTAGATTTGGGTCACAAGTTCATACCTCTAGCAGTCATCTTGGTCACTGCCCAGGCCTGAACAAGGGGAAGGAGTTAATCCTACTGAAGTCGTGTAAATTAGAGCAGGGTAAGGAGAGCGACTACAGTAAGGCCAAGCAAGAAATCCTAGGGAGGGGAACATCACAGATGTCTATCACACCATGGCTGTGGATGTACCTGTCTGCAGTGAAATGACCCAAATCCAGAATCTACAGAAATATACTGGATCTACCAGTCTCCTGCAGGTGTAAGGTAGTAGAAAGAAAAGAGACTGGGCATCCCAGCATAGCCACTGTGTGATCCTGGACTCTCAACTCAGCTTCCCTTTCTGGATTCAGTGCTCTCAGAAGCAAATGCTAATACAATATCTTTTCACACTCCTCCTGGAATTAAAAAATTTATGTATACTCAAATATTTTTTAAAAATTATTATTTCCTATGTTTACAATGCCATATTTTTTTAGGATATTGAAATTTCATGTCAACTTCAAGAGATATTTTTAAACCTCCAGATCTCAGGAAAAACAAAGTAAACTCTATCTTGAGAGTATAAGTCAGAAATAAAATTTCTTTTTCAATTTGATCACCTACAGCAGATCAGCAGATAAAGATATAAATGGGATGATCTGATCTGACTTTCATAGAAAGTTAGGAACACTGAGTACATTTTCATAATAGAAATTAAACATTAGATTTGCTAGAGTTTGTACTAGATATTTGATCATACTCAGCAAACACAAGAAAAAAGATTGAATGTAGACTGCTTGCAAAGAGGCATGTATAAACTTTGACATGATGTTGACTTTTATTTGGCCAGATCTAACATCCTTTTTTCACTCTTTGGTTTTGAGGTTTGGGCTGGCGTGTTGGTCAGATGACTGCTGACAGTACCACATCAAAACTAAGCGGGATTAAGTTTGTAGTGGGCAACTGCACATCGGTATCAACAATAAACAGAATTTGGAGTTTCACCCTGCCAAAAGTATTTAATGACCTCTGTACTTAAATTCCTCTTGCTACTGAAGCTAAATATATATTAATCCCATTGCCTTCTTTCTTATAAAAAATCAACAACTCTGACTGAAACAGACTCCACTCAGCCCCTGAAGCTTCATATGAAGTTCTTACCGGCTGAAGTAAAGTTGGAAACTAGGTATGGGATAGCAGAAGATTTGGCCTTATTGCATTTTCAATTTGGCTTTTCCCAAAAGGATTACAGAATCAAGGGATGATCAGAATAAGGATTTTCAGATCTTTGGTTTTCTGGTGAAATTGATTTCTGCTCAGTTGCCAATGCAATCAACTACATATAATTTTAATGCATTTTTCTATGAAGTGCTGCTCACCAATAAAGAAATAGACCTGTATTACAACCACTCTTCAATACTCTAATTCTGCTCTGACTTACTGGATAAAGGTTGTATTACCTTTCTTTCATTACATCAGAAGCTCTCAAAATTTTGGATCTTAAGATCTATTTACACACTTAATTGCTGAGAACCCCAAAGACTTTTGCTAAGTGGGTTAAATCTATGAATATTTACAAATTATAAATTAAAACTGAGTTTTTAAAAGATTCATTATTTCATATAAAAGAGTAACTATATTTTATGTTAACATACTATTTGATGAAAAAGAGCCATAGTTTCCCAAACAAGCAAACTAAACAAAAATTGAGAAAAAGGTAGAGATATGTGTGACATATCTTCTAACTGCAAACCTATTTAATTCTTTCTAAAAATATTTATTGAGACAACTTTGCTTTAAAAATAATATAAATATATATGTACATGTTTACCATTCCTCAAACATATGTCAACACACCACACCCAGAATCAATTACATAAAGTTCTTCACTAATGCCCATTGGATCACCACCGCAACTTGCTCCCACCTCAACCCTCTCCCTCATTAGTAACTTCAGTTCTCAATGTCTGAAGATTGGTTTTTGTTTTGTCTATTTGCTTTGTTTCTTTATATTCCACATATGAGTAGAACATCTGGTAATAATTTTCTCCTTCTTATTTATTTTACTTAGCATAATCCCCAGAGTTCCATTCATGTTGTCACAAATAACAGGATTTCATCATTCTTAGGACAGTGTAGTATTCCATTGTGTATATACAACAGATCTTATGTATCTATTAATCTGATGATGTACAGTTAGTTTCTATCTCATGGTTATTGTAAAAGCTGTAATAAGCCTGGAGGTACTTATAGTTTTAAGAATTAGAAATGGCTAGACCATATGAATTTTCAATCTTAATTTTTTGAATAGCCATAATGCTTCACATAGAAAGTGCACCAACTTAACACTACCACCAATAGTATAAAAGCAGTCCCTTTTCTCTGTATCTTTACCAACATTTGTTGTTTCCAATAGTTTGGATAATAGTTATTCTCTTGCTGTTTTTAATTACATTCCCCTAATAACATGAGAGGAGAAACATCTTCTCATGTGCCTTTTGGCCCTCTGTATGTCTTCTTTGGAGAAATATCTATTGAATTCTTCTGTCCATTTTTGATTGGGTTATTTGTTTCACAGTAGTTGCATTTTATCAGTTATTTATATATTTTGGATATCAGGTTCTTCTTACATGTATGATATAAAAATATCTTCTCCCAGTCAGTGGGATGTCTTCTAGTTTTGGTAATGGTTTCTTTCACTGTACAGAAGCTTTTTAAGTTTGATATAGTCCCATTTGTATATTTTTGGTTTTGTTTCCTTGCCCCAGGAGTCTCCTAGGACATTTCTAAGGCCATATCAAAGAATGTATTGCTTGTGCTTTCTTTTAAGTATTTTACAGTTTCTACTCTCGAGACTATGCAGTCTCATTAGAGACTGGATAAATTTTTAATTTTTTTGCATAATATTAGAGAATATTCTAGATTAATTCATTTGAATGTGATGCTCAGTTTTCCCAACATCATTTATTGAAAAGACTTTTCCTTTCTCCATTTTATGTTCTTGGTTTCTCTGTCATAAATTAATAGACCATATATATATGTGAATCTATTTCTGGTAATTAGGTTATATTCCACTCATCTGTGTCTCTGATTTTATTCAAGTTTCATATAATCTTGATCACTACCAGTTTGTATTGTTCATGTTTTGGGAGAGTGATACCTCCACTTTTGTTCACTTTTCTCTTGATTTCTTTGGCCATTTGAGGTCTTTTGTTATTCCACACAAATTTAAAAAATTTGTGTTCCATTTCCTTGACAAAACACCTGTGGGATTTTGATGGATATCGCATTAAACCTTTATATTGATTTAGGTAAGATGGCCATATTTTTAAAGGAAATGTGTAGGCAGAAATGAAAGCAAGTAGGTAAACAGGTAGGAAGAGAGAGGAGGAAGAAGCATTTCATTTTATTTTCATTTAGTTGTTCACATTGGTTGTTTTCCCTGGACCCAGGACTCCAATGCAGGGATATGTAACCTGAGATCTTTTGGAGGAAATTGACCCAACTGTTACTCTACCAGGGAAAACCAACTAACTCTGTTATTATCAAGATGTACATAGTTAAAAATCGAATAGTACCTGCTAACAGTGTACAGTCTTGTCTTGCTTCTGATCTTAGAGGACATGCTTTCAGTTTTTCACCATTAATTATGATGTTGGGTGTGTGTGTATCACACATGGTGATTATTATGTTAAGACAAGTTCTTTCTATCCCAATTTGTATAGTTATAATAAATGGATAATGATTTTGTCAAATGTTTTTCCTGCAACTTTGATATGATTAAATGATGCTTTCTTTGTTTCTGTTGATATGGTGTATTATATTAAAACATTTTCTAATGTCGAACCATTCTTGCATTTCTGAGAAAGTCCTACTTGGTCATGATGGATTCTCCTTTTGAAATATTGTTGCATTCAGTTTGCTAATAGGAAGAACTACAAGATGTGTTTAACTCATATGTATAATATAATGAAATGAAACAAATAAACAGATAAACTCATAGGACACTAGGATGATGTCTGCCAAGAGGGTAGAAAGGAGGATGGAAGGAGAGAAGGGGAAAGATGGTAGCAAAGACAATAGAATTCTGGTAGTGGGTGCAGTGCATAATGCTCATTGCCTGAGAAGTGAGTTCAGTATACTAAAATGAGCATGGATTTGTATAAACAAAAGAAATAATAAAATAATTATATTAAATATAAAATTAAATATTTACAAAGATAGAAATCTTACTAATTATCTTCTCCAATCACAATCACTTAAAATTAGAAATCAACCACAAAAAGAAAGCTGGAAGTTTAAAAAATATATGGAGGCTAACCAACACACTTCTGATTGATGCTTGGGTAAAAGAAGAAATTAAAGAAAAATTTTAAAAGTACTTGGAGACAAACTAGAATGAAGACACAGGATACCAGAACTTATGGATTGCAGCAAAAGCAGTACTAATAGGGAAGTTTATTGCAATTCAGTCCTACCTCATGACACAAGAAAAATTGCAAATAAGCAACCAAACCTTGTAACTAAAGCAATGAGAAAATGAAGAACAATTGAAACAAAAAGTCAGTAGACAGAAGAAAATAATAAAAAACTGAGCAGAAATAAATGAAACAGAAATGAAGAAGACAATTCAGAAGATCAAATAAATCAACAATTGCTTCCCTGAAAAAACAGATAAAATTTAAAATCCTAGCTAAGTTTATTAAGAAACAAAAAAGAAAACTCTCACAACTGGAATCAGAAATGAAAGGAGATAAATTACAACAGAAAGCTTAGAAATAAAAGAATCACTGTAAGGACTACTGTCAATAATAAATATGCTAATAAATTGGGCAATGTAGAAGACATGGACAGATTTTTCTGAAAAATATAACTAACCAAGACTGAGTCAGGAAGAAATGGAAAATCTGAACAGGAATGTCACAAGCAAGGAGATTGAAGCAGTAAAGAAAAGTCTTCCCCCCAAATAAAAGCCCAGGACCAGATGGCTTTCCTAGTGAGTTTTACCAAACATTAAGAGACTAATACTTACTCTTCTCAAACTCTTCAAAAATTTGAAGAGCAGGGAATGCTTCCAAACACTATATATGAGGTCAACATTACATTGATACCAAAATATGGTATAATATATAATTATATAGAATGAAATAAAGAAAACTATCCCCTTTACAATGAAAACAAAAAGAATTAAATAACTTGGAATATATTTTAAAAGGAGGTGAAAGACCTGTACATTGAAAGCTATAAGACTTCTTAAAGGAAATGGCGAAAGATACACAGAGATGGAAAGATATCCCTTGCTCATGGCAGAGAAGAATTAGCATTGTTAAAATGTTCATCTTACCTACAGCAATATAGCAATATATAGTTTAATGAAATCTCCATCAAAATCATATGGGATTTTTTCAAGGAAATAGAATAAAAATTTTAAATTTGTGTAGAATAACAAAAGAGCCTGAAGAGCCAAAGCAATTCTGAGAATAGAGAACAAAACTGGAGGTATCACACTCTCTGATATCAAGCAATACCTCAAAGCAATTGTGAACAAAACTGTATGATGGAATAATAACAGAGACATAGCTAAGTGGAATAGAACCTAACCACAAGAGATAGACTCACTCATATATGATCGGTTAATTTATTACAAAAGAGCTAAGAACAGACAATGGAGAAATGTAAGTCTTTTCCACAAATGGTGTTGGGAAAACTGAATAGCTATACACAGAACAATGAATTTAGAGGAGTCTTAAACACCATACACAAAAATTAATCCAAAATGGATTAGAGACTTGAATGTAAGACAGGAAACCATACTATACTTAGAAGATAACATAGGCAAGTCATTCCATTACAACAGTCTTTGGAGACTGAATTATATCATCAAGGAAAATAAAAACAAAAACAGATAATTCAGACAACCTCAAACTAAAAAGCTTCTGCTCAGTGAAAGAAATCATCACCAAAACAAAAAGACAATCTACTCACTGGGTGAAGATACTTACATTCCATACATTTGACAAGGGCTTAGTATCTAAAATATACACAGAACTCATAAAGCTCAATAACAGAAAAATAAGCAATCCAATAAAAAACTGGCAGAAGAAATGGATATAGACATTTCTTCAAAGAATACTAGCATAGACCTCTAAGTACAGTGTTAATCGATACAACACCACAAAACCTAACCCTAAAGAGATACAGAGCTGGAAAATAGATGAAATTGAAAAAAAACTGATACCAAAAGCCACCAGAGGAAAAAGCAAATAACAATAAATTAGAAACAAACAAACAAAAAACCTGACACAGAAATCGAAGACTTCAATGACAATGATAAAACCTTATATAGTAGTTATCACACTAAATGTGAATGGACTGAATGAACTGATGAAAGTCACAGAATTGCACAATGGAGCTAACAACAAGATACTTCAGTATTATGCATATAAGAAACTCATATCAGATCTAAAGACAAACAGGTTGAGAGCCAAATTCTATGGAATGATATATCAAAGTAACAGCAATGATGGGCACTCCCTAGTGGAGTAGCAGTTGCCCCCTGCCTCTGACTGAGCACAGTTCACATACATCCCAAGAGTCTGGGTTCACATGCCAGGATGTACAATTAAAATTAAAATAAATGAAAAATTTTTCTTTTAAAAAAGTAACAGCAATGAAAGAAAATCAGGAACTGTAATACTAATTTCAGACAAGATAACTTGAAAAGGATATCAAGAAGCAAGGAAGGGCATTAGAAAACAAAAGCAAGCCAAAATTAAATTCCTTATGCATCACACTTGAGGGAACTAGAAAGGGAAGAACAATTAGGGTCACGGGAACAATTCATCAAGAAGTAACTATCATTAACATCTATTCAAACACTGTTGGAACATCTAAAGATATAAAATAAATACTGACAGAGCTAAAGGAAGATATTGCTAGTAACATAATGATAGCAAGGGACTTCAATACTCCACTTATATAGATCATCCAGGCAGAAAAGCAACAGGAAATAAGGACTCTCACACATGTAAGAGATCACATGGACTTAATAGACAAATATAGGGTGTCCTACCTCAACTAAAAAGAATATACATTCTTCTCAAGTGTACATGGAACATTATCAAGGATAGACCGTATCTTGGGACACAACAGAAATCTGAGCAAATTTAGCAAGATTGAAATAATACAAACTATCTTCTTTAACAACAAAAGGGTGAAACTAGAAATTACCCAGATTAACAAAATGTCAAGAACCACAAAAATTAGGAGGTTGAGTAACAATGTTTCATGGATCATTGATGAAATTAAGCCTTATCTGGAAACATGAAAATGAAGACATAAACTACAAAAATGTGGAATGAGGCAATAACAATTCTAAGAGGAAAGCATATAGATACACAAGTACATATCAGAAAATAAGAGCAAGCCCAAATTAAATTTCTAATTTATCACACCCAAGGGAACTAGAAAGGGAAGAACAAAACCAAAAATTAACAGAAGAAAAGAAATAATAAAAAATAGAGCAGAAACAAATGAAAGGGAAAACAAAAGAACCATGCAAAATATTAATGAAACCAAGAGATGGTTCTTTGAAAAAAATAAACAAAAATTAATCACCTACAGCTAGACTCATAAAAAACAGAGAAAAACCCTAATAGCGAGGACCAGAAATGAAAGAGGTGAGATTGCAACTGACAGCATATAAATACAAAGGATCATGAAAGACTACTGTGAGCAATTATATGCTCACTGATCACGTACAACTTGGCAGATTTCTAGAATCCTCTAATGTCACAAAACTGAACAAGGAAGATATGGACTTCTTGAACTGACAGAAATTGAAACAGTAATCAAATATCTTCCCCAAAACAAGAGCCCAAGTCCTGATGATTTCACTAGTGAATTCTACTGAGCATTCAAGGAGGAAGTAATGCCCATCCTCCTTAAACTTTTCCACAAAATGAAGAAGAGGGAAAAATTCCTGAATATATTCTATTTGGTCAATATTACTTTAATTCCCAAACAAGACAAAGACAACATGAAAAAAAGAAAACTATAGACCAGCATCACTGATTAACATAGATGCAAAAATACTAACCAAAATCCAGGAAAATAAATCAACAACACATTAAAAAAAGAATACACAAGATCAAGTGAGGTTCATTCCAGGGATACAAGTATAGTTTAACATATGCAAATAAATTGATGTGATATACTACACCAACAAAGAGAAGATAAAAAAATCATATGATTATATCAATAGATGCAGAAAAAGCATTCGACAAGATCCAACACCCATTCATGATTTAAAAAAAACACTTCACCAAAATAGGAACTTACCTCAACATAATAATATCATTATACAACAAACATGTAGACAACATAGTAATCAATGGTGAAAAGCTGAAAGCCTTTCTCCTAAGATCTAGAACAATACAAGGTTGCCATCTCTCACCATTACTATTCAGCATAGTGCTAGAAGTCTTGGCCAGAGCAATGAGGCAAGAAAAATATACTAAAGAAATACAAATTATAAAAGAAGAAATAAAGCTATCTTTATTTGCAGATGACAAGATATAATACCTAGAAAATCCTAAAGACTCCCAACAACAGCAAAACCACACTGGAAAAAAATCAATGAATATTGCAAAGGGCCAGGCTATAAAATCAACATTCAGAAACTATTAGCATTACTATATACGAACAATGAAGTAGAGGATAAAGAAATTAAGGAAGAAGGAAAGTCTATTGAAGAAATGGTGTTGGAAAAAATGGATAGACAACTGCAAAAAACGAACTAGATTATTAAATAGCACCATAAAAGTATTTAACTCAAAATGGATCAAAGACCTGGACATAAAACCCCAAAATACTTAGAAGAAAATGTGGATAAAATGTTCTATAACTTCAACCTCAAAGTGATCTTTGAAGAAAGAACAGTTACAGTAAAAGAAAACAGAATGAAACTAAATAATTAGGATTACATAAAACTAAAAAAGCTTCTGCACATAGAAATAAATCACCACTAAAATGAAGAGGCAACCCACTGAATTCAAGAAAATATTCACACAACATAGATCCAATAAATGCTTAATATTTAAAATACATAAAGAGCTCTTACATCTGAACAACAAAAATGTAAATAACCCACTCACACAATGGGCAGAAGTGAACAGAACCTATACAAAGACACACAGCTGGCCTACAGCAGAATGAAAAAAGTTCTACCACACTCATCACTAGAGAAATGCAAATAAAAATCACAGTGAGATACCACCTCACACCAGTGAGAATTATTTACATCAAAATGTCTAGAAAAAACCTGTATTGGTATGGGTGTGGAGAAAAGGGAACCTTCCTTCATTGTTGGTAGACATGTAACTTGGTGCAGCCTCTGTGGATAAGAACATAGAGCTCCCTCAAAAAATAAAGATGGAACACTCATTTGATCCAACGTTCCCAATCCTAGGCATATATCCAGACAATATAAAATCTCTAATCAGGAAAAATATCTGCATTCTTATCTTCTTAGAAGCACAGTTCTCAATAACCAAGACTTGGAAACATCCTAAATGCCCATCAGCACATGACTGGATGAAGATGCTGTGGAATATTATATTCTAGAAGGAAGCTCAGGCCCACTCGGAATTCCAGGGTCATGTTCTAAATGGTGAGAGGGATGGCTACATATGCACGTGTCTTCTTGACTCTGGGGTTTCTCACCCAACAGGGAGGATAACGCCAGAAAAGAGGCAAAACAAATGCTCATTAAATCATGGGCCCATTCTTGAACTCCCAATATACTTGTCCCTAAAAGTATTCACAAAAGCAATCCTGGACATGTATAAAATTCAGCATTCTGGTCCAATCAACCACCTAGTGAACAAGAAAGAGTAGTAAAGAGAAGAATTACATGGTTTATGCAAAACTCATGTGTTAGACAAACAGTGGGGAAAAGCAAATAGAATATACCAAAAATTCTAGTGCAGTGGTATTGTTTTAGAAATGTGTAAGCTTGATTTTAAAAGATTAGTTGATGAAAATCTACCATTTTCCACTGTATTGTTAAATATTTTCAGAATATTTAATAAATCCCCACTCCCACCAAAACACACACACACACACACCCCCTTCTTTCAGCATAATAATGGGTCAGACTTAGAATATGAACTTAGTCATATTCCTAGATTATCCCTTCTCCCACTACAAAGCAAGATCTGGCTGGTTCTGCTCAGATTGGTCCCTAGCATTGTTCTATTAAATCAGAGGGCATGGGAAAATGTACCTAAAGTAATTTTAAGATGTTTTATTTTAGTTTATGTGTATCTTTCATGGTGCTTGAGTAACAGAATTTGGAGACTTGTGTTACTTTGAAATCACATTTAATTGCTGGGAGACACAATGTTGGTGATGTTTTGGTAATGTGATGAGACCCCTTACATGAAGGCTTCATGAGCTCACAGATATATGTGGGAATAAGGACACTTGGAATCTCATATCAATATAGGAACAACTATTTTAATATATACCATACTGATGAGAACATAATGCAACAACACAAGAAACCAAAAATATCTTCAACTACCATCATTAATCATTATATTACTGTTTATCTATAACTCTGATTATAATCACTTCTGTCACTACCGAATAACTAACTAGGGTTTTCCTCAATTCATGACTCAAATGAGCTCACACCCTTTGCAAGTTGTGCGATTTTTTTTTTTTTTTTAGTTTCAGCCTCTATATGGTCTTTAGAGCAGTTTGCTACTCTTCTGGTTCCTTCACCTTCTAAGTCGGTAAGATTGTGTTTATCTGCTGCACTAGGGGTTATTTGTGGTCATATGATTGTATTTCCTTTGGTCAGTGAAATTTACTTGCCATTAATGTCACTTCCAGGGAGAAATATTAGGAGCCAAGGTGTGCTTCACCAGGCTCTTTCCTTACCATCAGCTGTGGTGTCCCAGAGTGTGTCAGTGTTATGCAGGTGTTCATGTTTTGGCAGAGTAATACCCTGCCTAGGAGATAGTCAATGAAAATCACAAGAACACACAGGCATCAAAGACATGGCCTTTATTATACTCACGACAGGGGGCCTCCGATAGTAGTGGGTCGGGCATATTTTCACCTTCCACTGGTGGGGAGAAAGGTTCTTTTATAGAGGGTATCAGCAGAGCAAGTCAGTGAGTGGGCAGGAAAAGCCAAGTGGGCAAGAGCAAAATTCCAGGGCAAGCCATCTTGGGAACATTCAGTGTAGGTGGAGGCAGTTGTCTCAGAAAATTCATCTGTTATATTCAAGTCTGCTTAGTATTGGCCAGTTGCTGAGCCCATTTTCAAGTTTGGGCATGGTCATGTTCTCACGCTACCCTACAATCTGTCCCAATATTACCCATACCACCTCACAATCTACACTTCATTCTTCCAGGAGGGGTCCCGTGTAGTTAGGGCATTTATCTATTGCATCCATATGCTGCAGTGTTGGTACCAAGATGATCAATATTAGTAGACAATCAGCTATGCCGAGGAATGCATGTCTCCACCAGGACTAGAGGGAGGACTGCCAAGTAGAGGAGTCATCCCCCAAGACAGAAATCATGGGATTCTCTTTACACATAGCCTATAGGACAAGAGAGACATTGTAAGAGACATTAGCAATATAGGTACAGTGTTCATTTATTGCACAAGTTCCTTCTTGAGCCATGTAAACAGGTTTAGTACCATTTTATTCCATAATATAGCTTTTACCTTTTAGTCAAGGAGTGTCTCTGAACACAATGTCTGGTTTAGGGCACAAGCAGTGTGGCTATCTAAGGCAGTTGCTGCAAGTTGATTATTTAGGTTACTCATCTGAGGGGAAATATTGTCAGGATAATATCACCAGTCTATGTTCCTGTGGGGCAGTCAACATTTGTTTGGGGATGTATGGCCACCCTTAGGTGCTATTCTTCTACTCAATGCAATGGGCAACAGGCTTTTGCATTTCTATCTGTAGAGAGTGAGCCACCCCAGATCATCCCACACAGAGTAGCTTATCCAAGAGGCCACCAGGGAGAATTATCTAGATCCAACCTAAACCCTCCAAAGGTAGATGAGGGTACTTTGCCCAGGGAGTATGTCTACAGCAGCTGGCAAGAACAGGTTATTTTAGTATGGCATGCCAGGTTGCAAGATTTGGTTGTTCCTGTGCACCTGTAGTCACATGAGGGTTGCCCAGGGTCAGGTTCGGAGGTTTACTGGTGGAGTGGCCCAAAGGTATGGATGCCTATTTAAGCATCTCAAAGTCTACTGCGATGGGGCAGTCCCCCCTCATATGAAGGGTTTGTCTTAAAGCAGGCTGTTTTTTATCTTTTGAGTATTCCAGTCCCTGTTGGGTTGTAAGGAAGGTAGAGCTGCTGACTGATGTGAAAACTATCAGCCCATTGCCACACTTGTCATCTGGCATGTCTCACTTTTTTGGTGAAGTCACAGGGCCATATTCTCTGCATGGGGCCTCCTACAATCACTGGAAGGCCAAGGCATATACTTCTTCAGTGCTGAGTTGCTGCAAGTAGGTGCTCCATTTGGTCACTGTTTATGTTTACACCACAGAGCTTTCGGGTTGCACAGTCATGTCTTGAATCCACCCCATGGTAGATGTTGTTTTCAATATCATGGCTGCTGGACCTGTCAAAGGCCCAGTGGCATATAGGGCTTGATATGTTACACTAACTTGTTCAATGAAAATGCAACCAGTCTCAGTTTCTTTCCACAGTTGAGATAAAAATCTGATAGACACCCTTGTGCATCGTTGCCAATTCCCTCAAATTATCCAGCCTGGGTCACATGAATATTTAGTTCACAGGGTTGGGTCTACACCAAAATTCTCAGTGCTTGCACAGTTTGTACAATACATTCTGTGGTCTTGATGACTGGTCTTTTGGTCTTGTATATTTTTTATTTCCTGTCATCCTTAAAAGAAAACCGTGTTAAAGCAGAAGTTTGTAATTTCAAAGTGTTCATTCTCTTTTTTCTCTAAACTCAATGTTTACCTTTCAAAAACATTTGCAAAAAGAAAGTTGAACATTTTTTACCCCTTAGGGAAATTGTCTGTACTTAAACCAACTTATACTACTGTCATCTTGGTGAAAAGCACATCAAGGCTATTTTTCCTTTCCTTTTGAATTAATACGTATAAGTTTTGTTTCAGTTCTTTCTTTGTTCAAACTGTCAGGTTAATATTTTTTAGGAACACTGTCAGTGCCAAAAATTGAAGGCCAGACTCCAAAGTAAATCAGTCATTTCACTTTTAATTTAACCCATTGACTTCCCATGTCAAGACTTTTTTCCAGTGTAACACAGACAAATCTGTGCCCTCTATTTGCTATTTAAGTACCTGAGCCTTCTTCCTGAAAAACTTGTAGTCATTTTAAGTCAAGAAAGTAAGGACTTGTACCAGATGTTCTTGGCCCTGTGTCTTAGTAGGGAACAGATTGACGAGTCTCTTAGGTCTATGTTAATAGGTGTCCCTGTACTTGGAGTTGTTTGTCATAACTATTCAGAGAGGGAACACAGTAAGCGTCAGCCCACTGAAGCCATTCCTGCCTAGCTCGCCATTTTAATGTTGCCTTTTGTATGTACTAAATGTTTCTCCAGGATTTACCTGTGATCAGCCTGGCTGGGATGCATGTTTGTCCCAGTCTGGTTTGTGGACCTGAACTTTCACTACCAACAACTATACCCCAATAATTTCCTAAGCTGCCTGTAGCAAGGGTCAAGCAACAGTGGAAGTGACTGCCCTGGTGTCCTTTGTCCTTTTTTTCCTCTATGGATTCTTTTCCTATGTCACACGTTGTGAGGAGACTCCATGCCATGAAGAGAGCATCCTCTTACTCATGCAGTGGCCCTGACTATTCATAAGCATAGACACATGTAACATATATTTCCACTGGTTCACCTTGGGCTTCATCCTGACTTCTCCCAAAAACATATCCACTTTGCCCTGCTTATCAGAAGTCCCTGGACTATACTGCCAACTACTTGGGCATGCTTCCAGAAAGCTGCCATGTCACTAAGGGTAGAGGGGCTCTTTCATAGGGGTATCAGCAGAGGGAAGTAGTGAGAAGGCAGGAAGAGCCAAGAGGGTAAGAGCAAAGAACAGTTGAGTAGGCAAGGACAGCAAAATCCAGGACTGAGAGATAGGAGTCAAGATGGAGATCTGGATGGAATGTGTTAGATCTACTCCCCATAGAACTACTAGAAATCACCTCTTTTTCAGACAAAGACACCATAGAATGGCTTACCTCGAGGTTACAGATATAGCAGCAGCAATAAATACCAAAAATGGTAGGCAAAGCTGTACCATGGATTCAGGACTCCCAGCCTTGGAGAAAAAAAGCAGCAGAGTAGTTGGAACCTTGGGAAGAGCTAACCCTCCTAGAGAGTTGGTCTGATAGAAGGAAGCTCACCCAGAAGAACCAGAACATGGAGCCATGTGAGAGTGTCTTGCAAAGGGCAGAAGTGCCCTGGTGGTCTAGGCAGGAGGTCTTATGTATTTATGGAGGAAAAGAAATAAAATGAATCCAAACTGGAAAGGGGGAAGTAAAACTATCATTATTTGCAGATGACATGGTTGTATATACTGATAAGCCTGCAAACTCTGTCAAAATATTGCTAGAACTAATCGATGAATACAGCAATCAATGAATAAGTGGCACAATACAAAAATCAACGCATAAAAATCCATTGCATTTTTGTACAAAAATACAGGCTACAAGAAAATGTAATCAAGAAGACCACACCGTTTACAATGAAAGTAAAAATAATCAAATATCTTGGAATATACTTAACAAAGGAGGTGAAAGACCAGTACAATGAAAACTACAAGTCTTTCTTAAAAGAATTAGAGGAGGACACAAAATGAAGGAAAGATATCCCTTGCTCATATCTGGGAAGAATCAACACTGTTAAAATGGTCATCTTACCTAAAGAAATATACAGATTGAATGCATACCTATTCAAATCCCATGAGCTTATTCCAAGGAAATTTTTAAAAACTTAAAATTTGTATAGAATATCAAAAGATGCCAAACAGGTAGAGCAGTTATGAGAAAAATGAATTAATCAAGAAAGATTAAACTCCCAGACATTGAGTTATACTACAAAGAAATAGTGATCAAAAAAACTGTGGTACTGGAAGAATAGCAGAGGCACAAATCAGTGGAAAAGAATTGAATCACCAGACGCTGATACACACATGTATAGTTAGTTAATCTATGACAAAGTTGCCAAAAACATGCTGGAAAAATTATCTTCAATAAATAGTGCTGGGATAATTGGACAATCACATGCAAAAAATGGAGACCACTCTCTTATATCATTCACGAAAATTAATTCAAAATGATCTAGAGACTTGGATATAAGACTGAAAATCATAAAATTCTTGGAAGACAACATAGGAAAGACGTTGCATGGCTCAGCCTTAGAGTGGTCCTCGGGGACTCAACTACAGCTTCAAGGGAAACGAAAAGAAAAATAAACAATTTTGACTACATCAATTTTTACTGTGAGCTTCCTTACAGTAAAAGAAAACACCACCAAAACAAAAACATAACCTAGGAACTGTAAGAAGATATTTGCATTCTATATTTCTGAGAAGGGTTGAATATTCAAAATATACAATGAACTCATAAAATAGAAAAACAGGTAGTTCAATCAAAAATGGGAAGAGCAATTGGAGAGATTTTTTTCTTAATAGGTTATACAGATGGCCAACAAGTACATGAAAAGATGTTCCTACTCTTTGGCCATCAGGAAAATGTAAATCAAAAGAACTGGCTATAATCCAAAAGTCTGAAAACAACCAATGTTGAAAGGTGTGAGAAAAAGGGAACACTTACACTGTTGGTGGGAGTTCAAACTGGTGCAATCCCTGTGACAACAGTATGGAGAGTCATCAAAAAATTGAATATGGATACACAAAAATTAACTCAAAATGGATTAAAGACCTAGACATAAGACCAGAAGCCATCAAACACATAGAAGAGAATGAAGGCAAAATGTTATTAGACGCAGACCAATGAGATATCTTTGGCAACTCGACTCCCATTGCAAGGCAAATAAAATCCAAAATAAACAAGTGGGATTATGTAAAGCTAAAAAGCTTCTACTCAGCAAAAGAAATTCACATAAACACAAAAATGCATCCAACTGAATGGGAAAAGATATTTGTCTCTCACACCTCAGATAAGGGGTTAATATCTAAGATATACAAAGAACTAAAAAAATTGGACAACAAAAATACAAGCAATCCAAGCAAAAAAAGGACTGATTACCTTAAGAGACACCTCTCTAAGGAAGACACACAAATGGCCAACAGATTCATGAAAAGATGCACTACGTCTCTTGTCATCAGGGAAATGAAAGTCAAAACAGTGATGAGATATCACCTTGTGCCAGTAAGAATGGCTATTAATAAAAAAGTGCTGGACATTATAGAATGAAAATAAATATCTAGATTTATTGATTAATAAATATAAATCTAGACTTGGTGATTTGTTGGCTCTGCATGTGTGTGAGTTCATGTGCGTGCATGCATATGTGTGTGTGAGACAGAGACAGAGAGAGATACAGAAATGTAGGAATTTGGCTTCAGTAGAGTATTATCCAGTGAGAAAATATACAAGAAGATGAGTAGCTATAAGAAAGAAGAATACCAGAACTGCTCTGGGAGTCACCCTTTCTATCAGTTTTAACTGCTCACTTTCAAGGATTATACAGGCCTGGCCAAGATAAAATACAATCAAGGTGACCACCACAGAGGCTAAGGACCTGCCCCACATCCTTTATTCTTTAATCACATAAACAAGATTTCTTACATAATCCACAAAAAGGAGGATCAAGATCCCTTAAATTGACTATCAGACTTCCTACCAGGCTTTGTAGACAGTGGCTTAAGAAATAATTGGATTATGTATCATGATACAATTCATAGCTTATAGTCTTATGTTATTCAAGGTAATACTAAGAACAACTCTATGAGATCAATTCTCTTATCCCTATTTTATAGACTATGCAATTTTCCCAAGATCTTCAGCTAATAAACAATAGAGTCAGTAGTTAAATCTTGGTATTAGAGTTGATTCATAATCATCATAGTAGGGCCAGTAGAATTGAGCTACTCACACTTGGTGTAAACTATTTTTTATATTTATACGATCCAACTACTGAATAATTTAAGGATCTCTAGCCATACAAAGAAGTGTCCACTATAAAGCTCATCTTATTTATAATTTATTTTTTTAATTATGGAGATGAAATATGATACAATCTTCCTTTCATTGTCATTTATCTTGGTGTTGTAGTGGAAACTGAAACAGTGTTACTGCTTTCATATGTGGACTTGTAAACTTCTGACCATTCAACCAAAAAAGTTCACCTCTAGTTACAAGCGAAAATAAAGCATTGTTATATACCTCTGTTACAGGTACAATGAACACAGGGTTCATTGGATGTAGTAATATATGTAACATTAAATCTCTCCCTTACTTTCCCTCTAATACTGTTTGGTCAAGATAGTCTCTCTCCTACTTTTGGATGAAAATCCATGCAGCCTGCATGACATTTCTATTCACTTTTAGGTAATAAAATTCCTAAAGTAACTTTAAATTGCAAACTCAATATCAGTTGAAAAAATAAAAATGCCCAGTATATGTGAATAATCTTTTCCATTGTCATTAGAAGGTGATGTTTCTTTCTGTGATCTTTACACTCCTTTCTCAACTAGCATTTCTCTCTGTCTCTGAACTTTATCTCTTCCCTGATTGGGTCAAAGGAGGGAGAACCAAGGAATGTTAGGGCTTTAAGAAAGTTGTTACTTGACTGATTTTGTGTAAAGAGGTTGGGGATTAAGATACTCTGTCTTTTGTGTAATGTTTTTAAGGTTCTTTGGTGGGTTCTCAGCATTGGGACACTCCTTTGAGGATCTCTGCAGATAATTTTTATTTAATTGACTTATCAATAATGAAGGGACATATGCTGGAATATTTATCAAATTTGTATTTTTATAATATACATGTACATTATATTTGAAGACAATTTGGTATATCAAATTTATAATTCTTATAGTTTCTTTGTCTTTCATTTTTATATACTGATCATTTTTTGCCTAAATGATGCTTTTATTTTGTAATTTATTTTACTTGAACTAATCTTAAGTTTTATGATAAATGCATACTATAGCTTTACTTTGACTAAAATTGTTTCTTTTGTTTTATCTGTTTAATTTCAATTTTTCTGTGTATTTATAATTTAAATGTATTTCTTATAAAAAATACACAATTGCATTTTGTTTTTCTGTCTTTTAATTTTATACATTCTATTTGCTTTCTTTTTCTGCTTCTTTTTTCTCCTTTATTGGCTTCTTCTGAATTGATTTTTTTTCTTATACAATTTCCATTTAAATGGATTGGAAGTTACACATTCTATATGTTATCTTCTGTATTTAAATAATGATACATGTGTACAGACTCAAAGATGTCCATGTCTTAATTCCTAAAACCTGTGAAATGTAACTATACATGATTAAATGGACTTTTAAATGGGATTACATTACAGATATTGAGATGGGTATAATATACTGCATATCTGGGTGAGTCCAATGTAATTATATGAGTCCTATAAGACAGCAATGAGAGTCTCCACCTCCACTAAGACAAGAGGCATGCCATGGCCCTGTCTCAGTATCCAAATAAGCAAGGGACTCAGCTTCAGTTCCACAGCCTATGCCAGCGAAATACAGAAACCCATAATCTCCCTGAAGGCCCTGTGAGGACAGCACTACAACACCACCAAGGAAGAAATCCCGAGAGAAGAAATCTACTGACACTGATTTGAACAACCTAATATATAAAGAACTCAAAAACAATACTTATAAAAAAGTTGAATGAGTTGCAGGCATCACAATTAAACACCCAAACCAATTAGAATAAATCAGAAAAGAGGTGAGAGAACAAAAGAATTACTTCATCAAGGAGACTGAGACTAAAGAAAGCCCTAACAAAAAGCTAGAGATAAAAACTACAATCAAAGAATTAAAGACAAACATGAAAATCTCTATAAACAGACTCACTCTCATACAGAAACACATCTCAAAACTAGAGAAAAGATCACAGAAGACACTCCTCACAGAAAGGGGAGAAAAACAAGACTGAGGAAAAAAATGAAGAAACCCTGTATGAAGAAATATCATACACCATGAAAATAACAAACATAAGGATAATAGGTATCCTGGAGGATGAATAGAGAAAGAAAGGAGCAGAAAACTTATTTAAAGAAGTAATAACAGGAAACTTCCCACACTGGTCACAGAAAGTTATCATGGAGGTCCAAGAAGGGGGCTGAACACTGAAATTTCTAAATGTAGGTATTTTTAGACCCTCTGCAAGACATTATCATAAAACAAGCAAAGCCAATAATAACGAAAAATTATTAAAGATTGCAGAGAAAAGGAAAACATAACTTGCATCAGGCTATCATAAGACTTCTCTGAAGAAACCCTACAAACCAGGAGAGAATGAAAAGACATGTTAAAAATATTAAAAGACAAAAATTACTAACAAAAAATACACTAACCTACAAAATTATCATTCAACATGATGAAAAAATAAAGATCTTCAATGCTAGACAAAAGATAATGGATTTTTCTATCACCAAATCCACCTTTAAAGAAATGTTGAAAGGGATTCTACCAAAGGAAAATGAAAACAAAGAGCCACCAAAACCTGAGAGTGGTGATGAACAGTAAAGCTAAATCATAAAGACAGGACCAATAGCAGAGAATATAAACACTAAACGGGGAAAGGAAAACATGAAATCTGTACAGATAAGCATGAAATGGTGTCAACTCATAAAAGAACACATAGAGTAGTAAAGTTAGAGACCATTACGTGGTAGTCACAAAACCTAATCCTAAAGAGATATATAGATGGGAAGAAGACAAAACTAAGTGAATCAACACCAACAACATATGGAGGAAAAAGCAAACAAAGCCAAATGGGAAAACAAGCAACATAGGTAGAAAACGGAGGCTCAAATGACAGAAATAGAGCCCTACATATCAATTATCACCCCAAATGTAAATGGACCAAAATCACAAACAAATGACAGAGTGACTTTGCACACCCTGGTGGAACAGCAATTGGGCATAGTCCACATGCATCCAAGGTCCTAGGTTCTCATCCTGGGACCAGTGGGAACAACTAAGTAAAATAAATAAAATGCTTCCTCCTTCACTCTCTTTCTATGTGGCTGCCTCTGATTGCCTTCATTGGAAAACCCTTGCCAGAGTAATGGGGAAGAAGAAGAAATGAAAGGAATCTAAATTGGTAAAGAAGAAGTAGAACTATAATTATTTGCAGATGCTATGATAATATATGTAGGAAACCCTAAAGACCGCGCAGAAACTATCAGAATTAATAAATGAGTAAAGCGGCAGGCTACAAATTGATATACAAAGATCTATTGTATTTTAATATACAAACAATGAGCTAGAAAAAAAAATAAATTAAGAAAACAATCCCACTTACAGTTGAAACAAAATAATGAAACTTGGAAGAAACTTAACAAAGAGGAAATACCTGTACAAAGAAAACTATAAGACATTGTTAAAAAAATAGAAGATACAAAAAAATATATAGAGAATCCATGCTCATGGATAAGAAGAATTAACATTGCTGAAATTACTCACTTAAAGCAATATACAGATTTAATGCAATCCCTACCAAAATTCCAATAGCATTTTCCAGGATATAAAATAAAAAAATTTAAATTTGTATGGTAGCACAAAAGACCTCAAGATGGTCAAAGCAATCATGAGAATAAAAGGAAACAAATGTGGAGGAATCACATTCCCAGGTTCCAAACTATATAAAACTGTAGTAGCCATAATAGTATAGTACTAGAATTAAAACAGACTCACAGATCAGAGGAATAAAATTGAGACCACAGGAATAAATTCACACAGTTAATTTACAACATGGGGGCCAAGAGCATACAATGGAGAAGCGAAAATCTTCAACAAATGGTGTTGGGAAAAGTGAAAAGCTATGTGCGAAAGAATGAAACTGGATCACTCTCTAACATCATGCATAAAAATTAATTCAAAATGGATCAGAGACTTGGATATGACTGGAAACTATAGAATACACAGCAGAAGTCACAGAAAATACATTACATGACATAGGCCTTAAGGATGTATTCAGGAACTCCACTTTAGCAGGAAAAGAAAAAAAAATAAACAAAAGGAAATACATTAAACTAAAAAGTGTCTACCCAACAAAAGAAGCTACCATCAGAAAGAAACAATAATCAACTGACTGGGGTAGAATATGTGTATATCAAATATCTGAAAAGGAGTTAATATCCAAGACATATAAAGAACTTATACAACTCAACAACAAACACAACAATCAAGAAATGTTAAGATCTAAATATAAAATATACACTTCTCCAAAGATGACATACTGATGGCCAACAAGCACATGAAAAAAATGGCCATTATCACTTATTATTAAGGAAATTAAAATAAAAACCAATGAGATATTGCCTCTTACCTATGAGAATGACCTAAGCTGAAAAGATTACAAACAAGTGTTGGCAGAGAGCAGAGAATAGGGAAACTTAGTATACAGTTGGTAGGAATGTAAATTGGTGCAGTCACTTTGGAAAGCTGTATGTAGGTTCCTCAAAAAATTGAAAATAGAACTATTGGAAGACCCAGCAATTCCACTTCTACGTATCAATCTGAAGAGTATGAAAACAGCAATTTTAAAAAGAATATAAAACCCTATGTTCATTGCAGCACTATTTACACTAGCCAAGAAATGGAAACAACCTAAGTAACCTTCAACAGATGATTGGATAATGAAGATGTGGCATATAACAATGAAATATTACTCAACTGTAAAATTAATATGAAATTTTACCATTTGTGTCAACATGATTGGAACTAAAAGGGATTATGCTAAGTGAAATAAGTCAGAGGGAGAAAATCAAAAGGTGATTTCACTCATGTAGAGTACAAGGAAACAAAGCAAATGAACCAATAGACCAAAACAAAAACTAACACTTGGGTGCTAACTGAGACTAATACTAACAGAACTGAGGTCATCAGAGGGGAAGGGAAAGGAGGGGGATAATAGCAAAGGGTAGCGGTGGTGCAATGGTTGGTATTGGAAGGACTATAAGAAATTTGGTGGTGGATGTGGTATGTTTTACTTCTAAGTATATGATAATATACTTGATGAAGAGTAAACCTAAACTTACAAAATTTGTATCATGTTGAAAATCAATTTTATCTCAAAGTATGTTAGAATTTATCCAGAAACTAGGTGAATAGCTTAGTAGAAAGACTTTTTGACTACTCAGTCCCTGTATTGTGGAGACTGAGCAGAAAGGATCATCTTAAAGTAGGTTCAAGGCTTTGCCCAGGGCCTTGGGTTAATTGAACATTTTACACTTTCCCAGAATAGGAGAGTAAATGTAAAATAATAAAGGGCTGCTTTGTTCCAGGTTCTCAGTAGGAACATAAACACAAACCCCACTTTAGCTCTAGTGAAAGCCTCCCCAAACTGCTGAATAAACCTTGATGGAAACGGCTATCATCTTTTCACAATACTTAGGGATAAAACAATTATAGGAAGAATGAATGTTTTCTAGGAATTAAAAGTAAAGATGAAGTTTCCCCTCTTCCATCAAACTTTCAACATGCTGAATTTTATGAACAAGCCAACTAATATTCTTTAAAGATGAGTAGATAACTAACTGAACAAAAAATAAAAGCATTAAAATTGGTTGCTTTTTAGGAGTAAAACTGAAAATAAGAAGAGGTGGGTCTGAGATCTATTATCTTTCTTTAAAAGTCCTTTTTACTATTTGCTTTTGAAGCAGGTACTATTTGATTTTTAACTATGTATATCTTGATAAAAATATAAACAGTTGGTTCACCCTGGTAGAGTACTGTTTAGGTCAATCGCCTCTGAAGGAGTTCAGGCCACATACCCTGGGGTTTGAGTCCTAGTTGGGGGGCGGGGGTGGGGCGGGAGTGGAACAACCAGTACGAACTAACTAAAAATAAAATAAAATGCTTCTTCCTCTTCTCTCTTCTTGCCTGCCTGCCTACTCACCTTTATTCCTGGCTGCACTTTTCTTTTAAAAAATACAATAGTTAAAACATACTTAGTTCATTTTGGACCTGCTGTATTGAAAAGCAGCCTACAATATTTTAACTTCATAGAATTTAGTACAGCCCTTTAAAAAAATGTGACCAGAATTGCTGACCCAAAGCAAAGTTGACCAACAGAACTTTGAACTTCAGTTGGAAGTTCAATGGACCTAGACTGGGCTGACAAGGCCTAAAGTTTTATATAAAGAGACTAAGTAAATCAATTAACTCCAAGGTTTTCAAAGAAATCTCTTTATATAAATGCTTCTTTCCTTACATGCTTCTCTTCTGATCCTGCAGAGATGAAAATTGACATCCACAGTCATATTCTACCAAAAGAATGGCCAGATCTAAAAAAGGTAATGAATAATTTCTAGATCTTCTTCAGGGTTTCTTAATTCCTTATTATGAAACTTTCTCTTTTTTTGGAAATAGATATATTCAGTTTCTCTGCTTTGGGGCAGATTTTTCAATGATTTGGTGGCTCTGATTTCCCAGTTTTAAAAAATGACTTTTATATTTCTTTTGAAAGAACATTGGATCAAAGAAGTGCTTTTTCCATACTTCTTTTTCCTTTCAAATGAAATATTCTTTAAAATTGAATACAATTTAATTCAGGAAGTTTTACTTCCATTTCCATAAGATATTCAGTGCTAGGAAGATATATGCCAACTACAGAATTTAGAATTACAGTTTCAAGAGGCTATTAAAATGTAATACTACAGGTTTCTGAGACTTCTAAAATATCTCTCTTTAAATATATATTTAAAATATATATTTAAACATTTTCCAAATTTTTAAAATAAATTTTAGAAGCACCAAGAGAGAGCTTTGTGGGATTTTCTTAGCCTATTTTAGTATACTGTACAAAACCTTTCCATTTTGTTCTTCTTTAAGCTGTAAATCTTTGTTATGAGGAAATATGGCATAGGAACATCAAAAATCCTAGAGGATATGACATAAAGCCTTTGCACAGTAAGTGTCTGCAAAGAGTATTCTCTATTTCTCTAAAGATAAAAATTTTCTTTTGCCATTAAGAACTTTTTAATGAATACTGAAAGTGGGGAACTTAGAAACAAGTTTTAAATTGGCTTAGGTATCAGGTTTTACTCAAACTTCAGCCTTCTCTAGTTCTTCACACCACTGATAATATTTCATCCTTTATATAACAAATGATTAAAAACAAATGAACCCAAACTCTAAAATGTCTCTTACTGTGCAAGTAGATAAAAATTATTCTCTTCTCTTGTCTCCTGGAAGACATTTCTTTGTCCTCTGATATCTTAGGTAATATGGGTGGTGAATACTGTAGAATGAGAAATATAAAATGATGCTAAACCATCTTTGAAAGACTTTCTGGTTACAGCTTATGATAAAAGCTAAGTCTATCAAATAACTCCTCCAAAAGGAATCTAAATGCCTACTTGGGAATTTGCTGTTCTGAATGCTATGGTCCTCATCATATTTTATTAAAGTGTAAGCAACATTTGACAATGTGAATTTTATGAAGAGAATATGCCAGATATTTCTGACTCATAAATTAATTCACAGGAATATGTTTGGCTTGTTTTAAACCTACATGCAACTTATTACTTCTTATGGTGGTTGCCATTTTCTTCCCCTCATTTATGATTATTTGCTGGATGATGGATACACTGACTAAATCAATTAATTAATTTATGATTCAGGTAATGGAAGGAATAAACTATACTCAGTAATTCTGAAAGTTTTAGAAGCATCCAAAATTTAAAATTTGGTATTTTACAGCAGCTCTTGATTTAGCCACCCCAAATAGTACTAACTTCAATATTACAACTTTTTTCTTTGAGTCTCAAAGAACACACACATTAAATGCTTTGGGAACTACCATAGTGGTTTCTAGAGGACACTGCCCATCTGTATTCTTCCATTAAGAGCCAGCATGACTTACCCTCCAAGAGAATGTTACAGCAGTATGGCTTCCAGCTAGGGATTGGATGCTTAGAGAGAAAGCTGACCATAATTAAGATGTTCTTTCATTTATAAGAAGGGGGTTTTCAATTCCTCCTGTAGGCATATTATACAGTGAAGAAATTGACTGTTATAGCCATTCTTGTTGGATTCTCATTGTGGAATTCAGGCTTAATTCTAGATTTCAGAAACCAAAACTGATATAAGCCAATGTTCAGAAGAGATACCTTGTTTCCGGGGAATATACTCTTCAGACTTCTTGGGAAGGACAGTTGTGTTCCCACTACACCTAGAACCTGGAAAGACATTCCTTCTGGGTTCCAGAAGCTTTTCCTAAATAAATCACAAAGTTAAATGATCTCTTCATGTGCCATCAGCATTTTCCATCTCTAAGACCCATTGTGGCCATAAAGGGTTCTCCTCTTGGCTAAGGGAAGAAAACTCTTTGCCTAGTATCCTTTGACTCAACCCCACCTCCATTAATCTGCCCTTCACTCTCATGCCTACCTCCAGCTAGACCAGAGAACAGGTAATCAAGACTGATAATTTCTAGGTGTTCCACCTAATGCCACCTAAATGAATTGCTAAAATTGCTTAGGAAGTTGAAGGATGCAGAGCATAGGGAGACTTTAACTACTCATTGTGCACCGAGATTTCCCAAACACACATTCTGCTGGCTCTTTACCCCACTCTCCTTCCCATGCACTCATTATCACCTCAAGAGAGGGGAGGGCCTTTTGTCCCCAGAAACCAGACTTCTATTCAGTAGTCTCATATGCTGCAAACAACTAATACACAGTAATGATGATGATAGTACTCATAATGATAACCATAATATTCATGCTTCCAGGAGACATATATATGTGTGTATATATGTATATGTACATAGAGAGACAGAGATCTATATGTAGATATAGATATATAGAGATATGTAGATATGTAGAAATATGTAGATATTTCTATATAGAAATAAATACTACCCCAATTATATTATAAATCCATTTATATTTTAATCCTGTTTTATAGACAAGGTACTAGGTACAGAAAGAGCTTAAACTCTAGAGCACCATTGTAGCCTCCACAACACTACCACATCGACTTTCTTTTAATTTTTTTACAGAATATTATATTCTAATATATCATTAATATCATTAACATAAAAATAACATAATTGGCATGTAATATTGTGTAAATGTAAGGAGTTCAACATGTTAGTTTGATATTTATATATTACAACATGATTACTATAGTAGTATTAAGTAACATCACATCACATAATTATCATTTCTTTTTCGTGTTAGGGAGAATTAAGATCTAATCTCTTAGTAACTTTGAAGTTTATAATTCACCATTATTGATTCTAATCACTATATAGTCTACATTAGATATCTAGAGCTCATTTATCAACTCATTGTAAATTTCTAACCTTAAACACATCTCCTCAATTCCCCTACTGCAGTCCCTGGTAACTGCCATCCTATTAACTGTTTTACAAGTTTAGAGAACTTGCCCAGAGGAATATCATTGTTTTCCAAATATCTTGCTGCTGTTTTCCAGTGCCTCCTTCAACATCAGCTGCTCCCCCAATCTTTACAGTCATGTAAGCCAACTGATGACATTAAGGACCCACTGAGGTCACAGTGTCTTTGGAATCAGGATTTCAGCCTGTAGGTTAAGCAATCAGATATGTTACATGGTAGAAGTGTCCATGTTACTTGGTAGAAATTTCCATTTTAATACAAGCAGGCCAGGGACAAAACAATGAACAGAAAACAGCGTTTCCAAACTGGAAAGAGTGAGATTGATAAAAATACATCTAAGGGGTATTGGGTCTTTCTCCTTCTCTCCTTTTTTTCCAGGGCTTATGGTTCCAGTAAAGTATTAGAGTGACATTAGTTAAAAGCAGAGTTTCTTTTGTCTCCAAATTACTTTTACTGGGTAAAACAATATTTTGAAACAGTATGATATTTTCTTATATTTTTTCAAACTTTTCAATTAAATAATAAAAAGAATAATCTACTGCTAGTTTTATTCTAGAAAATGAAGCACTTCTGGAAGAACTAATAGTTCCTTTCAAACTTGCCTTCCCTTATTAAATATTAATAGACACAACTAAATAAACTTGACCTCCTGCTGCAATGAAAAAAAATAGAAAAGCAGGGTCTGCGTGCTGGGCTGATGATTAATGATTACAAAGGACTAGGAACTGAGAAATATTTTCACTTTGTGTTAGTAATGATTTTAGGTAGAGTTAAAGTTAAGATCCTTGGAGACAAATCTATCTGAAGTGAAATGATAGTGATTCCAGGGGCACCTGATTATATTGTCTGTGATGAATCAGGACCTACACTCTCTTCTGTCATAGATAGGAGGATCATTACCACCTATTGTTTGAGGCTGATCCACAATGAGATCATTCATAACAATGATGATGATTTTTGTTTTTTTCTTCAGAAAGACTTCATAGACCACCTACTCTACTAAACCAAATAGTAGGGCTTGCCATTATTCTTCCAATTTTAAATTTCCCATTTTAAATGGAGTAAATAAATTCTGGCCTTTAAAAGTTATATATACATAATTATATTATATAATATATATTCTTTCATCAACAATGATATAATTGCACCTGATTACTGAAAAATTTTAGCAACAAAATTCCAGATATAACTTTCAAACAACCCTTTTGAGGAAACAGACATCTATATTCATCAATCAGGAGATTCATTATTCCCCTCATGAAAAACGAGGTCCCCAAGACATTAAAAATGTCATTCAGTTCATTAGACTTATTTATACCCATTTCTCTTTTGTTGTCTTATAAATGAATCATTAGTTCACATTGATACTGTATGGGTTTTAAAAGAACAGATTCACACCTCAGTCAGTCTGTATATCACACTGCACCTACCACCAGTGCTAGTGCTATTCACCACCATAAATTTGATCCCCCTCTACTTGTGTTCCTGCCCCCCTTTCACCTTCTTCCTCCATTTTGATTACAAAATTTGAGGTTTTTTTGTAGCATTTTGATGTTTTATTTTCCTTGTTTCTTTATATTCCACATATGAGTGAATTCATCCATTATTTTTCTTTCTCTGTCTGACTTACTTCATTTAGCATAGGATGAAATTTCATCCAGGTTGTTGCAGAAGGCAAAATTAGAAGCGTATCTTTTGCATGTAGAACTAAATTATCTTGAATTTTTAATTGGTCTTTGCATTTGCAATGTACATTGTCAGTCAAATATTTTCAGACTATACATGTTTCCTGACATATTTTCCGATCAAACCACTCGCAGATTTTCAAATTTCAGATCTCAGTCTCAGCTCAACCTAGGAAAAATGCTGGGGATTGTGTAGACTCCAGTCTTGAAGTAGAATTGCTTTCCCAAATAAGTTAGGTCTTTGCAAGGAGACTATGAGGAGCACAAAATGTTCAAATTTCCTTGTTTCCCAGAAAGGAGTGCAGCAGGAACACAGAGTGACAAAGAGTTTTTTCGAGTCACTTCTTAATGTCTGATTTCAAGATATGCCTTATTCTACTACTTAAAGATGGAATAAGCTGTTACAACTATGACACACCCACCCCCATCACTGCCTGACACCACTGCCATCACCATCAGGGGTACCACCATTTCATCTGAGTCACTACACAACCATCACCATAGCTACTTCACAACCTCCACCACTGCCATCACCTCCACTACAGTTGTTAGCATTGACAAAGTCCTTTTCTGCAAACCAGGTTTGGTTTTAGCAGCTTTCTATGCTTTATCTTGGTTAATTCCCACAAATACTGTATTTTAACTATAGATGTTAGCCTCATTTTCTACATATGGAAATAGTGACTTTGAGATGATAGGTACTCCAACAAAATCAAGTATCCCATAAGTGGTTTGTCTCATGTGACACAATCATCTGCTCTGTCTCCCTCTACCTCTCTGCTCTTCCCTAAATGACATACCTCTTGAACTTGCTAATTTGAATTTAAAGTTCTTTAAGAAATTGAGAAGAAGAAAGAGAGTAAGGGAGGAAATTAAACTTCTATATTAAAGATAAGATTTAATAACTTCAGTTTGAGAAAGAGCTTAAGTTTACTCTTATAACTGGTTAAAACCATTTTCCACACCCTCCTCCAGCTTAGATCTCTGGGAAAATTTATTCAGGAGGAAAGAGGAGAAAGTACAAGGGTGTTAAATGCATGAAGGGAAGAAAGATAGGACACAGATAAAGTAGGAATTTGGTACATAGAAGAGAATGTGTAACGGTTGACAGTGTGCATTGCAGGCTTGCTCTACTAAGTTTAGTCTTCTAATGTCCCTTGATAGGAGGCAGGTAGGTTTTACAGAGCTAGTGTGCTTACTTGGATCTAGAACTCAAGAACAAGTCTTATACACAGGCAAAATAAGGTTGATGTAGATTGACCTGGATCTTAAGAATTTTACTGGGGTAGAATCCAGTCACAGACACAGACATGCAAACACCATATATTGCAGGCCCAGTCATCCCCCATTTAGTCTGCAGGTGAGAAGGGAGCCAGGAAGAGGGATTTGTCAAGACCTGATTCCCTTAAAACTTCTCTCTATCATGATATAAAAGTCAATCACTGTTAGCTGGTCTCAACCAACTACAATAACCAAAACATTGAGTTAATGTAAGCTTCCTCAACTCATCTCCCAATCATTGCTAATGAGAGCTGTCCATGAGCTCTTCACACCAGTCTCAGGTCTTGATACCTTCCATTCTTACATTACACTTTGAGAATCTCTACTCTGGAGCATAGAAATCCTGAACACTAGAAGTTCTCCTACATCTGACAACAGACTACCTTTCAACCTCCCTCCTGATACCACCTGAATCCAAGTTGTGGTTCAGTACCCTCCTCCAGGCTCCCAGAGAACTTGTATATCACTCTTTCACGTCATGTCTCACAGTTCTTTATAGTTACTTGCCCATGCACCCTCTCAGACTGTGCTCCACAGAGAATGCAACTATCCTGCACTTTTCTCTTCTTCTAAAGCTGGTTCTGGAGGAAATTACATGAGGGTATGAAGAAATAAATGGAGAGAGAGAGGGAGGGAGGGAGAGAGAGAGATAAAGACAGAGAGAGAGAGGTGGAGGAGATAAGAGGAAAGGAGAGAGGAGGTTTTAACTTATATTTACTCGTCATATATACCTTTTAAGACAGAGACTTTAAAAATTTTTATTCATGACCCCAAGAATAAATACATTTATATTGTGATTCAGTACACATATTTATAAATCTAATGCAAATAAGAGTTCCATAAAACTATTACTTCATGGGAATCATGTCATTACAATCTTATCTAGAGTTTTCTAAGCAAACTCTAAGAACAGGATTCAAATGCATGTAGTTTACTTTGCAGGTGATCCCAGGATACACTAGTAGAGTATAGCAGTGAGACAGGGAAAGCAAGACAGTACTTAAGAATGTAGAAAGTGTGACTCTCCTTATAGTCATCCCACCCAAGGGTTGGGTGAACCAGTGCATTCAGTGCATTTATCCAAATGCCCTTAGAGATTGATAGAAGACAGCTGGGAAAGGAAAAATGTCACTAATTTCCTGGTACTTCTGACTTACTAAAGCTGATTCCAGTGGCAAAAGGGGAACCCTCTTCAAAGAACTGTAATGCTGGTATAAAGGAATACTGGTGTGCACAAACTTGTGAAGAGGAAGTAATATGGGCAGGACATCTGTCACACTAGTTGCATGTTATACTAGTCTGTGTTTTTAGAAGATGTGGGTAATTATCCACCAAATTATGTTCATGATCTACACACAACTTGCAACTCACAATTTTAAGAGTTTTCTAAGATAGTATTTCCTTAAAAAACTTTATTATGGTCCAGGTATACTCCTGGTGGTCTGTGAAATGATTTTAGGCTTTATATAAATAAATATTTTTATATTAATCTTCATTTTTAAATTGCAGCCTGCTCTTGGCAAGCAAGTCAAACTAGCACTTCTATGATACAAATTTTTTTCTCAGTGAACACATTTAAGAAAAGAAAGTAAAATGTTTCAAATAAAAACATTAAATAAATGATGAATGACTATGAGGGAAAATGATGATGCTTGGAAGGAGGTTCTGGATCCTGTTCCCAAAGTTTGTCCTCTAGCAATCCTCTCTGAATTGCTCCTCCAGTCTAACTGTACTTCTCCCCCTGCAGAGATTTGGCTATGGAGGCTGGGTGCAGCTCCAACACCATAGCAAGGTGAGTTTCTTCCAAAGCCATGAACATGCCAGGGACTCAGAAACATGCTGAGCCTTCTAATATCTTCTTGCAGGTGAGCTTCCAGGATGCTCAAATTTTCTGCCTTCTTATTGACTATATAATGAGCAAGCGAGTACAGACAGCTCAAAATTATTAAGAGAAAAGGGGATAACTTTAAAGAGTAGTATTTGGGAAGATAAAATTGGAGTTTGAGGAGTCATTAAGAACACTCAATTTTAGCTTTTATTGCTCTACCTAAAGAAAGTGGTTTGACCTTCTACACAGCCTATTACAGTATAATAAGTTCAACCAAATAAACAGAACAATTTGGGTCTGAGCATAAACCGGAAAAATTAAACACTGAAGACAAAGGGGAAATGAAGTCACTGAGACTAGGTGTTGAATTTGACAAGAGTTAAAAATGAGAGGAGAAAGGCTTGGGGGCAAAGAAATCTACAAATATTGAGTCTTGGGAAGGAGTTAGAAGACTAGGGATACAGAGTGATCTAGATTGAGTTAATTTTCAGAGGCATCATGTTTTCCTCCGGGAGTTTGGATGGAATATCCCTAAGCTTCCAGCTGCAACACAGATATGAAAAAAGCAGGCTCTGGTCTATTCTTGTATTTGTGGTCTGGGAAAATAGGCAATATGGATATAAACACCAGTGCAAGTGTAATGCTGTTGCTGGGGATTGCTAGGAGTTTGGCAGAGACATGAATCAAGAATTATTGAGGCATTAAGAAGTGCATTTCATAGGATTATTAGAGAAAAAAAGAAAGAAAGCAAAATCAAAAGTATGAGACAGAGCTCCCATGGACAGAAAGAGCTGCACTACTTGCTATGAGATTGCCAAACTTCTATGCCTCCTTTAGCCTGGGGAATGGGCTATTGCTAAGAGGAGAGTGCTTTTAAAAATCAAAGACAAAGCCAACACTGTGGACAGTTTTAGGTGAGATACAGGAACATTGTTTTACAGGAGTTTGGGAAAAGATTGTCCCTGGCACCAGTGTGATCTTGAGGAATTCCATAATTCTTTACCTTTATTCTCTTATTGGGGCTGAATTTGCTCCATCCTGTCTGCTTCCATGTTGCTGTTGGAAGTTTGCAGAAATTGTGGTAAATTATACAAAATCACATCTTATCCTAAGTCTCCTCTAACACTTCCCCCTAACTATACTCTAGCTCTTAAGATGTTTGGGGTACAGAGAGACTTATGATACAACTTCTAAAACTGCTTCTATGCTTAATAGGGTCAGAGATTTTATAATGCCTAGGGACTGTAATAGGTTACTACATTGTTTTTACTATAAAATTGGTATGCAGTATTATTCAAAAGACATGAACTTCTTTTGGTCCAAATACTTAAACAATAATGAACTCCAGCAACTTAAGTATTACTTATGTTAATAAATACAGAGAATAGAAACAAATAGCCATATTAAACTAGGTGGAGTACTCTTCAATTGTGTTTATAACCTTATGTGGAGAAGAATAAGCTGGAGTTTAGAGTGCTGGCTCTTGCGTAAATAAGAATATTAAAACTTTTACCTCCAATATTCAGGGTTACTGAGGCTCAACAATTGAGATGAAGAGTTTGGAATTAGGTTGCTTGTTGGATCCCATTCTTTGATCTCTGTTCTTTGATGTAAGGGCTGGACTGTGAAAGGATGGCCTCATATTGCTTTGGAGATGAGAACATTCTTACATCCTTTCTCTTGCACTAGGGCAGACTCCAGGTGGGTTTTTGGTTTTAGGACACCTTTTGCTCCAGTGGTTGGCTTTGTCATGATGATAGTAGGGGCCTTTAATTTTACATTTGTGTCCATCTGCTGATGTTAGTCTTCTTTGGTTGATGCCTAGGTAAGCTGACTGGAGTTGCTGATGAAGGCAGTCAACTAGAAATTTGAGCCTTATTATTCTTGATCCTTGAACCTTCTATTCCGTCCTCATTCCTTCTATCACATTTTGGCTATTAAGGGTATTTGAAGGCATTATGGATTGAAATAGTAATAAGATTTGGGAAGAAAGACAAAGTCATTCCTATAAGGAGAAACTGTAAAAAAAGAAAGTCGGATTAATATTATTTCTTGGATTTAATAGAAAGAGAGGGTAGGACACCAAAGAGTAACTTCAGTGGGTTCTCATAGTCCTGTAGGAAGCAGGAGGGGTGTGGCTCCACCTCCCAGCTCACTAGAAGTTCTGAACCAGAGTGGCTTAGAAAGTTTTCAGTTTAAAACAGAAAAAGAATTTCTTTAACTTGGTGAAGTATGAAAACATAATATTTTAAGTCAAAGAGTTATAGAAATATCCATTCTCATTAATTTATTGTTTCATATTATTTTTTATTTTGATTTCTGTTTGTAGTTTAGTTTCAGTCTGTCATAAGTTTTTCAACTTCTTAGTTTTGCTTATTGTTAAACTTGTTAAAGTCCTTTCAATGAATATTTTTATCATAAAATATTAGTAAACAATAGTTTCTGTAAGCAATGCTACTTTAAAAATGATCATAGTTAATGATATAACTATAATACAATTGATAATACAAACTGGAACTTTGTTTAATTTTGTGTTATGTAATATTTTAGAATTATAAGAGCATATTACCTAACTTTAGAACATATATGTTAATGATTACATTTTCACATGTATACTGAGAAAGTTAAACATTGACTTGTATTTTGATAATACTTCCCTTAAGACTGCCTCACATCAAGCAATCAAATTTGTTTAATGCTTTTACTTTCACAAAGAGAAAGTAATTTATTTGTATGGAATATCTCAGGCATTTAAATTTTAGGGTTTTAATTTGATTTTAGGGAGTTCTGGGAAGTTAAGTATTAAAACACAGCAAGCATAATATATAATTAATTATCTTGCCAAAGTTATATACTTCTGGTAGAACTCAGTTCTTATTTTACCTTTAGTAAGGACCTGTTGGAAATAATTTGCTTTGAGGCACAAACATCTTAGGAACGCTTTTAAACCATCTGTAATTTTTATTCTATTAAGGTTGACCACAGTTTAAGAATATATTTTGTTCTGTTATCAGATTAAAAACCTAGAGTTAGATTATATATTAATATATTATATAGCTCAGTTTCAAATTTATTGACTTTGTCCAGTCTGACCATATTTTGGAATTACCTAATTAATTTTAAAGTTTGTTTTCTTACATACATTTTAGTTTCTTTACATGCAAATATATTTTCATTATTAACTCTATTTCTTACATTATTACAATTTTTAAACCTTAAATCCTTAATTTTTGAGTCATTGCAAAAAAGACAGAACGATAGTTTATTTTGTCAATGTTTTCAGATTGGAAGATTCACAAATGATAACACTGCTCTATATGCTGATGTCTTAGCTGGCACAGGGCACATGTTTCAAGAATTTAAATTCTTAGTTTTTCTGCTAGTAGTTGCCCTAGACAGAAGATCAGGAATCAATATCTTAGTAGAACACCTTAAAGTTTTAGTTAATTTTCATTATTTAACACAACATAGCAAAGATTTTCATAGTTAAAAATTTCTAAACATATTCTAGAGATCTATAAAACTTATTGCTAAAGATTTCTTAAGCAGTTCCTTCCTGACCAGGAAGATCCAGGGTGACATCTGGAACTGAAAAATTCAGCTAACAACAGTCTTATGTATTAAAAATCCCCTATACCACCTGAACCTGAAGAAACATCCAGATTAATTTTTATTTCCTAAATTTAGCAACACATAAAGGAGTCTTTCATGTGTTAATGTCACATGGACAATCTTAACAACACATACTTTTACAACATATATTCAGAGACAAATACAAAAACCAATTTTCATTTAAAAGCATAATAGCATGCCGGGAAAAATAAATAATTATTTAAACAACCTTTAAATAACCACAACTTAAGAGATCAATCTTGTAAAGTTAGACATAAGATTAGCTGGTATATTATATACATATGTTTATATCTATATTAATATAGATATATTTTTGAATATGCCAATAAGCCAAATTCAGATTGAGAGCAATCTCTCTCTATATATATGTATGTGTACATATATACACATACATATATACATATACATAGATTTGATCCTGATGTCAACTTACTTTTATTAAAAATGTGCACACTGCCAGATTTTATCTTCCTCAGAAGAAAATTCTGCTATTGGAGTAGAGAACAAGTCCCAAGAGGGAAGAAATCCATGAAATCAAAGTAACCTTTTAAGATGAAAGGCTTCTAAAAACATTAGAACACAGGTAGAGACATGAATTTACCAAATAAATGCTGCTTCTTAATTATAGAATTACTTAAAATCTATGGTTTACATCAAAATGAGTATACTCATGCAGGCTAGCTTTTAGAGATATTTCAGTGTTTTGAACTTACATTGCAAAATGTTCTGTTAAAATGTAAATAGTCTGTAGTCCCTTGTTAAAGTGGAGAGGCATGTATGCTGATGCTAAAAAGCTTTTGTTTGAGGATTTAAAGACACTTTTATTAGTTTCCCAAAATTAAAATTAGTAATTTACCAATTTCCCCACCCCCTTTTTCAGGACAAAAATTGAGTCTCTGGTATCTTTTAAGGAATGTACAGGCTTATCTTCTGTGTTTAGGAAATTTGCAGACCTGAGGGAGTGCAGTTGTTAGGATAATTTTTTGCCAGTGTCTGAGCTGATGATATTTAAAGCATGGAGTGCCCTGATCAATGTCCCTACTTTCCTGAGCAAGTGTCAAAAGCCTTTTCCAAACAGACACTCTTGCAAGCTGAGGACCTCAGAAATCAGAAGGTGTGAAATTAAAGACTTGCCACCTTGAACATGATTGCCAACTTCTTGCTCCACTTGGACTCCAAATATGTTGCTTAGAATTTCTGGGGGTTCAGTGGTGACATGAATCAAGGAAGAATTCTTGAGGCATTAAGAAGTGCCATTTACAGGTTTATTAGAGAAAAGGAAAACAAAAGCATGAGCTAGAGTTCCCATGGACAGAAAATGCTGCACTGCTTGCTATGAGATTGCCAAACTTATATGCTTCCTTTAGCCTGAGGAATGGGCTCTTGATAAGAAGAGAGTGCTTTTAAACATCAAAGACAAAGCCAACACCTGGGCAGTTTCAGGTGAGATACAAGAACACCCTGTGTTTGTTTTACAGGAGTTTGTGAAAAGATTGTCCTTGGCACCATGTGGTCTTGAGAAATTCCATGATTCTTTGTTTTGTTCTCTCATTGGGACTTAATTTAACCAAGTTTTCTGTCCCCATGTTGCTTTTGGAAGTTTGCAGAAAATCTGAGGATTATAGAAATTCACATCTTATCCTAACTCCCCCACCCCTAGCAATACAATGCAGTATGATAAGTTTAGGATAGCCTTTACACTGAGTTTACAGGGGCATAGATTTGGGCATAAGCTCAGAGAAAATGCCAAGTGAAGCCTATCCTGAATCTTGAAGCAGGAATGGAGGTTTATCCAAGGAATAAAGGAAAGAAAATTCCAGAAACAGAATATTAGGAGCAAAAATATAAAGATAGTAAACATATAGAACCCAGAATTCAAGCACTTTGGTATGGAGAATATAGCACTTCTCAAAGTGTCCCCAGACCAGCAAGCTCAGCTTCACAAGGAAGCTTGAGAGAAATGCAAATTCTTGGGCCTCTCCATAGACAAACCAACTCAGGAACTCTGGGGTTTGGTTAAGCAATCTGAGTTTTGATAGACTTCCAGATGATTAGATTTTTAATCAAGTTTGAGAACCACTGGCTTATGCATCCATTCACTCACTCACTCACTCACTTGTTTTTCTTAAAGGAAAGGTGCAGGGAGGAATGAAGGCAAATTGGTAGGCAGGAAGAGAGGAGGAGGAGGTATTTTTATATACTTATTTTTATTTAGTTGTTCATCTTAGTTGTTTCCTCTGACCTCAGGATGCAAATTGAGGTCCCTGGAATGTACATGAATTGTGCCAACTCAGAGGGGGCAGACCAAACCACCACTCCACCAGGGTGCACCACACTCATTGTTTTTATTGATAATCTATTTTGTGTGAGGCCCTTCAGTCTAGACACTTGGAATATACTGGTGAACAAGACAGACATATCCCTGCCCTCACAGTATTACAATCTAGACAGAGAAAAACACAATCACTTTGGAAAATTGAATACAAAACAGTTCTGTAATGGGAGTGACTGAGGAAAAGTCTTTTGGGTTATCTCATGAGGTAGGTAGGTTAAGACTTGGAGGACAGAAGGAAAAGCCTACAAGAGTGCCCCTGGTTAAGGAAAAGCAGTTGCAAAACCCACTAGGTGAGAAAGAGTTGTATGCAAGAGAATGAAGGGAGGACAGTAGTTGAGATATCCACATGCTCTTGATTTATGACTGGGGTGTTTCCCTATAAACTAGGCTGACCATATTTCCTTGAGACGAAAATGGGATATTGGGATAGCAGAAACAGGATCGGGATATGTGCTGGTGACAAAGGAGTGAGAGAGGCAGAGCAATTTGAGAAGCTGCAGAGCAGCTAGTCCAGCAGCAAGTAAGTACTATGTGATACCAGTCAGAAATCACAGAGTAACAAGGTGTGGTCCAGCAGAACCTCACACAAATGGCCAGGGTCGATAGAAGGAATTTTGGCACCTTAGGTGAAAACCAAATTTGGCAGGTCTATAAACCCCATTCTATATGTCCTGCCTAAAACACGCCACTTTAACTATCCCAGTGCCAGAAATGCCCGATAACTACCAAAGTGTCAGTGATAAACCCCACAGTGCCTGAGATAACCCCAAGAGTGTCAGAAATAATTCCCATAGCACTTATCTCCCGCTCAACTACACTATGGGGATCAGCTCTCTTTGAAGAAACAGGTGTGCACAGGGTTAGGGGGACTCAATTCTCTCCCTGCAGGCTTCTGTTTCCTCACGGAGGTGGGAACAGTAGTAGTGGCTGTGACCACAAGTGTCAGCACCACCAAGTGCTGTCTTTAATGTGGGAGGGAAAGGGGACAGATGCTTTTAGGTCCCCTGAACAAACTGGGACCAATGCAACTCAACTGCCCCTTTTGCCCCATGTGAAAGATGATCCTAGTTTATGAAAAAATTGGACAAAATTGACATATTAAAATGGATGGTTGAGAATACCAAAAAAAGGTACTGTCCCATTTTAAATGGTACATATGGTCAGCCTAGTACATACCCATCACAACTGAAAAATATTGGAAGTCAAAAATGCATTTAACATACCTCACTTACCAAATATAATAGGATAACCTACTTTATATGTGTTCAGAACTCTGACATTAGCCTACATTTAGGCAATTATCTTGAGTTTCATCTCAAGAGTAATTGCTTTCCTCTTCTCACCAGAAGCAGGAGACACAGATGGATATTTTGTAGATATGTGGAAACACAAAACAGTACCTAAAAATCACTGGCAGCACAGTATACTCTAGAAAATTAGTTTTCAGAGGTGTGGTTTACTATGCTGTCCAGCATCTATCTGCTTATCACAAGTCCAGGAAAAGATCAACATTCATATTATCGTTTGTACTGAATGCATTTCCTTTTCCACCATCACAAAGTCAAAACTCCTTAATTTGAACTTTTCCAGTTAGGATTGTCTATAACGAAAGGGGGAGGTGACAGGAAATGAGGCTAGTGAGGCAGGGATGCCAGGTCATGGCTGGACTTGAAGGGCAAGCTTTTTATTATCAACACAAAGAAAATTCTTTAGAGGGCCTTTATAGCTTAAAAAAGATCACTTTTGGGTACACCCTTGTGGCTCAGGCAGCTGAGGCTACTAAGGTACAGACCATGTGCAACCCAAAGACCCAAGTTCATGACCTGGGGCTGGGCTAAAAAGACAAACAAAAAAGTCACTTCTTTACTCTGAGGAGAATGGTTAGAAGCAGGCAAGAGTTTGGAGACCAAAAAGGTAGGAAGAAAATGGAAAGGTGAGCAGAAATCTGGACAGGAAGGGCCTTGGAGGATCAGTTTAGGTCTTTATACTTGATCCCAAAGGCAATGGGAAGCTTTAAACATCAGAATCTGGGGCAGAATTTGCACACTATGTAGCACGTCTCCTATTTACAGTGTTGGGGAGCTGGTGACCTGAGCTGGCCTCATGCCTCCCCAGGGAGAGAACAATATGAGCCAGGCCAATTAAAAGACTACAAGGAAGGCCCAAACTCAGGGAGGGAAAGTCTGTGATTTTTTACTTTCTTTTTTTAACTTGTCCCAGACTGCAGTTTATAATGTGGCACTGGTAATGAATTTTTGATTCACTTTGTTTTCATGGCAGAGACCACATAAATATAACAACAAATTTCCAAAAGAAAACAAGAAGTAAAATATTTTCAGTTAAATCTACTGACCTACAAATTTCTAACAAAACTGGATACAATGGTAGTTTATTGAGCAAAACACTGATTCTTCTTCCCTCTCTCTCTTTTAAAAACAAAACAATTAAATCTGGATTTTTCATGTAACAGTGGTCAGGGATTACACTTTGGAAAACAACATGCTAATGTTCAAAATATGCAACTTAGACTAAGAGCAATGAACAATGGGGGTTGAAACTTATTTTTATTTTCTTCCATTCCTTTGGTGAACATCTATTTCCTGTTTCCCATGACTGAGTTACTTCAGAGATTCCTGTTCTCTAAAAGGATTTTCCTCAACATTTCCTTGGTCTGCCCTGTTTGTTTCTCTTCTTTTCCTTTGGTTTTTCAGTGGTCTTAGGGTATTTGTTTGCCACAGCAAAGCCTTGTTCAGAATCGAAAAACAAAATTTTTGCTCAGTTGAATATGTATATACATATAGGTATATAAAGTCAGTCACAGAGCCTCTTCTCCAAAGCTACATGAAGTGGGGTTTGAATAGAGTCCTGATGATAAGAACATCTGGAGGCATTTCCAAGGCTACAAACTAGGAGGATGGGTATAGGGCCTATCTCAAATCTGTGGATCAATAGCATCTAGAAACATACAGGGGAGGTAGAAAACTCAATGAAGGGGACAATTTTCATAAAGCGAAAGCATCGTAGAACTGTAGGGCTAGTGATCATACAGTCTAGTGTTTAAAACATGATTTGCAACCCAATTGCTGGTTTAAAAATAAAATAGATTACAAAATAAAATAGTAGAGTACATTGCTGTAAGCTATTTCATGAAATTTTTGCCTCAGTCTGCATTTGTATAAATATATTTGTATACTAGACCACATACTATTATATGACATTATGTAAGTTTCAGGTGTACAGTCTTATAAATCCACATCTGTATATGCTACATTATCTTTATCACCAAAAGTCTAGTTTCTATCCATCACCAAAAATTGACCCTTTTATTAAATTTACGTATCTTCCATCTTCAGAAAAAAACATTTATTAATATGGGATCAAAGGCAAAATTTATTGAAAACCCAATCCAATGCCCTTCTTTCCTGTTTTTTTATTTTTAAGGTTAATTTTTCATTGAATAACTAATATTTGAATAAATTCTCCTCTTTAAATTTAAACTATTGGAAATAAAACTATAGTTCATTTAGATCAGTACTCCCTACCCCAAAAGTTCTTTTATAATTTAACATATTTCTGGACATTTCCATATAATTTTACATATATAAGCATGCACTTATAGAAATACATTATTTAATGTTTATGTAATTTTTTGGCAAAATCGATCAGATTACAAACAGAAAAAAAATAGCACAATGAAATTACACAATCTTGAAAATAGTTAATAAAGGTCTATTTTTAAAGGTATATGTATGTGATGAAGTTGTAAAGGAAGACAGGAATTATATTGCTATAGGGTTTTATAGCCCAGGGTAAGGAAATTGGATTGTACCTTCAGGGTAATGGGAATTCATTCAAGATTCTCAAGTGGGGTTGTGGCAAGATCTCATTTAGGGTTCTAAAACTTTACTATGGATGCTCTGAGGGACTAGGTTGAAAGGAGAAAGAGTGAAAGCAGAAAGATAGCAAGCTGGAGGCTGAAGCAGTCATTCAAGCGACAGAGGATGGAGCGTGGCCCTGGGCTGGAGCAGGAGAGTAAACTGTTGCTGAATATATTTTCAAAATAGAATTAGAGGTATTGGGAAATGGATTGGATGGTAACAGATCAGATGGAAGGAAGTGAAAAAGCTGATTTAGTCTGAGAGATGAGAAAGATAATTCAGACATCAAGGACAAGTCAGAGGCAAATAAATCTGGGAGAAAGAGGAACCGCAGGTTGAGTGAATAGTTTGAGAGTGGTTGTAAAAGGGCCTCTAGTGGAGCTGTTCTTCAGAACTTTGGAAGGTGAGAGATGGAGGGATTATAGAGGTTGCTTCCTGGTGACAGTATCTGAGTCATTTGTGGCAATTTTGCACCACCAGTGCAACTAGTAAGGCAACTTGCATGATCTAGAGGGATACCTGAGTGGGCACTAGAGTGTGAGGAGGAGGAGAATGGAAATCTTATAGTGAAATACTAAGTTTGAAAGTAAATGTTTAATGGTACATGCAGTACCAGACATTTGAAATACCTGCCACATTTAAACTTATTTGGGAATATATTAGAAATAGAATTTAAGCTTCAGAGATGTCACAGTTTAGGCTCCCTGGGAATCAGACTCTGAGATGGAATTAACATGCAAAAGTTTTGTCAGGGAGTTTTCTTGGAATGGACACTAGTGGTAGGGAAGAGAAGGAGCAGGATAGAATAAATACAATGCTGAACTGTGGTGTAGTCTCAGTGAAGGACCCAGCTTACCCTACAAGACTCTCTAAAGTGAACTTTCAGGGTTATCTCAAGTTGAAGGTGTGAAGAGTGTGAAAGAGAGGGGTTTTTACATCATGTCTATCAGCCATTGAAAGTGCCATAGAAATAAAGCAGGACCTAGAGTGAGGTAATTCTCTTCAGCCACAGCAATCCTGACAGGAACTAATGTTCAAGGGATGTCTACTAGCAACACTCCCAAGGCTAGGAGAATACATCCTTTATTACTGAAGGGGGATCTAGTAGGCATATGACACATGGCACCATCTTGACAAGGACCCTTAATACCATTTACTTATTGTTAAGTTAGGAATATCCTGTTTTCAAGTAGAGTGACATATATTCAAAGGGACTAGAGTGACATTCTTAATTTTAAAATATTTTAAGTATTATACAAGTCACTTGATCACTGATCTTTTCCCCTGTCCATGAGATAAAAACATAGATCCTCATGCATGTGAGATATAAATGGGCCGCTTCACTAAAAGGTGAAAAGTGGTCAGCCTTTTCTATGCAGGAGATAGGGAAGGTCTTCTCCTTGGAATAAAAGGATAGAGAAGGAAGCTGTGGCAGGACCTGGTGTTACTTGTGACCAAGCCAAGAAAAAGATAATGAGCGTAGAGAACTTCATCAAGCAGAGCTCAAGGTCTTGGCCGACACATGCCCACTTGGCCATCACATAGGGTTCAAGGTCAATCTTGAGGCCCTGAAGCACAACCACAGGTGTGTGCTCTCATATAAGGAGAACATCAAAAGATCTTCCAGCTCATAATTAGCCAGACATCATTAATAACTAATGTCAAGAAAATGTGTCAGGTACTCCACTAAGTACTTCAAATGGGTTAATTCATGTAATTATCACAAGGTCCTTTTAAATTAAGTCATATTTTTAAAGATAAGTATTATTATTCCTATTTTAAATATGAGGAAAGTGTGACTCAGAGAAGTTTTATTTTTTAACTTGCTCAATGCTACACAGTAAGAAACAGAATGGGGATTTGAACCTGAAAAGTCTGTTTTCAGGGGCCTGACTCAGAATTTCTCGCTTTTCTTTAGGAATCAAAGGCCCAATTTAGAGCTCACTGTCATGCTTTGTATAGTCATTTACTTTGGCCCCTCTGCACTGAGAATTCAAAGGCGATGTAGCGAGGTACACATGATGCTTCATGGAAACCAGCAGCTCAGCCTCAGATTTTGCACATGCAGCTAGACTAATTCATTTCATTGCCCACCTACTCCAGAGTGTATTGACATCTGCTGGCACTGCTCTTTTATACAAATCATTCACTTTCATTTATCTTTTTCTTCTTTGTGAAATAAGAGGAATGATACATGTTCTATCAGTTCTAAAATGACATCGATCCCAAGTTTTCCAAACACCAGACCATCTTCTCAGGTCTTGTAGTCAGAGATTCAGATCAGTAAGATAACCAGTCATCCTCAGTTACAGAGCCCCCAGTCATAACCATGACCTTATTCTTTCCAATTGCTTCCACAGAGCATACTCTTTCAACTCCAGGCCAATATTCAGGCAGACGGTTGAAAGCATAGTACTATGAAAAAAAAACAGAACAAAATAGATTTATGCTTCTAAGAGAAGTAAAAAAAAAAAAGAAAAAAGATGACTCAAAAATGTTATGGGAGAAACACATTCCAAAGCATCCAGGAAAGAGGTAACTTATCTAATTCTAGGCCGCTTTTTGCTGATGTGAGTTTTCTGCCGTAGGGAGAAGCAAAGATGCTAAAAGATGGAAAGGTCTTCAGAATAGTCCAAGAGAACTGCTGGAATCCAGAAGTCCGTCTTAGAGAAATGGACCAAACAGGTACTGATGATGAGAAATAATCTCATTGTCTGCATCAGATATCAAAGTAATGCCTGCCCCACAGTTTACATGACTAAGTGTTGGGAAATTTCTCCACTGAACCAGACTGCTTCAGCTTTGCTGAGGGAAGGATTCTACTACAATGCATGTAGAGTGTGTATTCAAACTTATTGTTAAGTTATGTATACTCTGTTTTAAAGTAGAGGGCATATATTCAAAGAGATTAAAGTGGAATTTATAACTTTAAAGTTTCTAAATTCAACTGTATTTACTTAGAGTCAAAACAGTAAAAATTAGAATTCATAGATTAAGGATGCTGTTTGATTGCTTAATCTGATTTGGGATCCAATTTCTTTTTAGTTTGTCTTGGTGTACATAGTACATCCCTAATGTACATAAAAGGTGAACAGAGGAGTAGTTAAAAATAAAGTTATTTGGGTAATCTCAGAATACTCTGCAATGAAACAAATCCAGAAATTTAAAAAAGGAGAATTGGGAAATTTTTGTTTCAAAGCTATTTCTAAGAATTGCTTACATTCCTTATCTTATATTTAAAAGTCAAACAAGGCCATACTATTTCAAAGAATTTCTAAGCCTAAAATATGACCACATTGCACTTTCAACTGTGCTGCCTGGCTGACTGTGCTACCAAGGAGTATGTGCTCCAAGATGTACTCAACCCCAGACATGCCTGGGTCATGACCATGGGATGTGATGGGGAACTCATCACTACAATGCAGTCGGCCTAAATTCTGCCACCAGTGCCCTAAATTTAAACTAGAAAAAAATTCATTCACATAAATAAAAGAGCAAATTATCATTACCACCTTTCAAATCAAAGACAAATTTCAAATTTCAAATAGATACACAGAGATGGTAGGAAACATTTTACTCCCAGATCTACACCAAATGAGTTGACCTCCCAGCCTATGTGAGGTGGTGATCTCTGGCATGTTAGAATTTGGTGCAGTATGCTTTTGGACAAATATGATTTGAAACATGTTTTTAATAATTAAAAGTCTATTTAAATGGCTTTCAAATTTAATTATGCAGAAAGTCTGAAGCACCTCTGCAGACAATTTCACAGGCTATAATGCCTATGCCCCTGTTCTAGATGTTTACGGGGTGGAAGGAGAGCTGAGAAGAAAACAGATTTCCCAGGCCTACAGAGAAAAGTTTTACTCTAAATGTGAAGTCCAAAGGGCCAGTCTTTTCATGATGAAAACCAGTAGAAATGAGACTCAGATAACTGATTTCATAACCACTGTTTATGACTATAGTTTGGATAAAGTGTATCTTCCTTGGTTTTATTGTGTTTTATTCCATGGATATATTTGCAGAACAGTCATGAATAACACTTGTTGAGCATTTACTTTATGCCAGGGACTGATCTCAGTATCTAACATGTATTCACTTAAGCTCTATAACAACCCTAGGAGGTAGCATCTGTTATTATACCAGAACTAGGATTGTGGCTATGGTTGTCTCTCTCTCATTGTCACAGAAACTTTTCCCAAACTTCCCTCAGAATAAAAATCTGGGGTGTTTGTTAAGAAATGTTTTCAGGCACACCCTGGGGGCTCAGACATTAAGTCTATAATATAGTCTAAATGAAGACCAAGAACCTGGGTTTACAACCTGGGGTTGGAGGGAATAACCAATGAACAACTAACTAGCTTCTTTCTACCTGCCTGACTTCTTGCTTTCATTCCTGCCTGCTTCCTTCCTCTTAAAAAAAATGTCTGACCCCATCCACTGAGTTGGAATTTCCAAAGGAGAACCTAGGAATTTGTTTTCAAGTTCATCCCCACCTCTCATGCTTTAATCAACAGGTAAGTTTAGGGAACACTGTACTATGCTATACTGTCAAATTCATTCTTTTTAAAAATATAAATTCTAATTGAACTTATTTTCCCCCATTGTCAGTTCCCAGAGATCAAACAGTATGTTTCAGAACCAACCAACACACAAATAATGCAATTTACTATGTTAAAATGAAATCTGGAGACAAGTGACAACCAGTGATTCATGTATTCAGTGCTGGTGGCCTGGGATGGGTAATGGCTGGGGATGGGGAGACATGGGCATAGGAAAGGAATTGGAGTGGAGCTGATAGGACTTGCTATGGTTATAGTTAGGCATGAGGGAAAGAGGAGACACTCTGGTTTAGCAGACTTTCTCCTGAAACTCGTTTGTAAACAAAAGATTGGAAGCATCCTAGATGCTCGATTCTGGAGTCAAAAACAGGGTACTATTATGAATATTCCAGGCAGTGAGATTATTCCATTTAGGCTCATTTAAGGTCTGAATTTAAAGGGCAGGGAAGGTGGCTGAGAAATTCACTCTCGTCTTGCATGCCCTAAATAAAAAACCCTGGAACATTTTTATGGAGAAATATCTTGTTTAAATAAAATTTCACAGGAAGGAGGGTAGAAATACTCCTTGAAAAACTCAACCAATTTGTTTTTCTTAAATGATATCATTTTTGTATAACCTTAGACTCATCAGCTAGAGCCTGAGACTGAGGGATGAGAGAGGCTTGGGGTAGAGAGGACCAGTGAAGAAGGGGAGATCAGTAGGGGGTTTGATGGAGACTTGCTGGGTTCCTTTACCCTGGAAAATGTAGGAAGGCCCAGGTCATTCTTCTCATCAGTTTTGCCTTTCTCTGTGTTTGTGTCTAGGAGTGACTGTACAAGCCCTTTCTACAGTTCCTGTCATGTTTAGCTACTGGGTGAGTGTGAAACTTCAAACCACCTCCCTGGTAGAAAAAGGCTCCTGTCCAACTCCCTAATAAGTAGACAGATACCTCAAGTCTTAATATTGCCTCTCCCACACTTCTCTCCCTGTTAGACATCAATGGTATCCCTCAATATCGACAGCAATGTCCCCTTCCACGAATGTCTTCTTAATGATAGCTTGTTCCAGACCCACACATTGCAGAACATCAGTGTCAGATAAATGGTTATGCCCACTGTATTTTCAATGGGCAACATACTTCTTATCCAACCTTATTCCCCTCAGAATTTACCCAAGTGATGTCTTATTCCTGCAGCACCTTGTTGAATAATTGACAAGTCAGTTGATTCAGAGGGAAATCATTTTTGATTTTGAAATCATAGAGATAATAAATGTTTAATAAGTTACTTTTCTGAGGGAAATAAACTATCAAAATGGTATTCCTGGAGTTTGATTCCTTTAATTAAGTCATCCTTAAGTGAATAAGTCTGAAATGTTAAACATTTAAGGCTTGACTTCAAGACTATGTGGAAAAAATTTTGGATAGAATTGGGGGAGCACTAAGCATCAGCTCAACCAAGTAAATAGTCACGTGTTGTGATTTACATAGCAATGGAAATACCACTTGCTCACAAATACATTCCTTGCCCTCCTAACTCCAGTATTAATGACACAATCCTTATGTAGACTTCCTAATTAAAATTAAAATGCCCTAAGATCCTAATGTGTTTGAATTTATCAGCATGGGTACCATTCTGATTGGACAAATGGGGTTGCAGGAGAGTACCACATTCCTGGCAGTGGGATGGGATGCTGAAAAGAAAACAAAACATTATGAGGCATTGTTCTTTAGTTTTTATTTTAAAATTTCATTAAAAAAAATTGAAAGGCAAGAAAACAATGAAGGAAAGCTAGGGGAATAAAAAGTTCATCCGCATCGGCACTGAACTCTGAATGTTGCTGTCAATAGGAAGGACTGGGAGGACCGGTGGGGACAGGAGAAGTTGAGCAAGCTGGCAACCCAGAGTGAGACGTGACAAAGTAGTGCCCTGATGGTGTGTGGGATACTCTCCAGGGCCAGTCTCTTGTGTAGGGGAGGAATGCCCAACTGCGCAGCTCCTGTCTTGAGTTGGTGGGATGGCCTATTCTCATTCCTTCTCTATTATAAGCCATCAGGCCAAGTAATTGTCATCTTTCTGATCATTGCCTCAATTTTTAAAATTAATCAGCAATATCCTTGTATGTTTTTCTGCATTTGCAATAATTGACTTCTGGGTCTCTGCATATCTGGGTCAGTGCTTATCTGAATCTGTGCATCAGCGTTCTGAGGGGAAAACCACTGATAGCAGCAAGTGAGTGAGGCCAGGGTAGGTGCTTTCCAGAATAAACATCTAGAGGTAAGTTTTGAATGATGTGATTTTCTCTTACTTGTCTCCACTAGGCTAAACCTCAGGACACTTTAGACCTGTGCCAGTTTCTAAACAATGACATTGCTACTGTGGTTGCAAGCCACCCCAGGAGGTTTGTGGGACTGGGGACGCTGCCCATGCAGGCCCCAGAGCTGGCTGTCAAGGAAATGGAGCGTTGTGTGAAGGAGCTGGGCTTTCCTGGGGTCCAGATCGGCTCCCACATCAATGAGTGGGACTTGAACGCAAAGGAACTCTTCCCAGTCTATGCAGTGAGTACACAGTCTGCTCAAACAACATGCAGGCCAGGGGGCTGATAGGATGATCGCACCACTTCAGGGGGAGGGAGAGAGAATGCCAGATGACATACTAGTTGTAGAAGGAAAAGTGGAAAGAGCTTTCCAACAGGAATGAGCCATTCCACTAGAAGAGGGACAAGAGGAAAAGCTTCTGAGGTCAGCCCAGAGTGAAATCTGTTCTTTCTTGCTTTCTTACTCTCCTTTCAGTTTTTTATTTGGAAGTCAAAACTTACCCTCATCACTGCCATTTAGCAAAAGTATGTTAAAGATATGCAAAAAAATGTGCTGGTAGGCTCTGGTTGCGTAGTGGTTAGGCACAGTTCACATACATTCCAAGGTCATGGGTTCGCATCCCAGGGCCGGGGGTTGGAGGGTACCAACCAAGATAAACAACAAATAAAACAAGTGCTTCTTCCTCCTTTCTCTTCTTGCTGGTCTTGCTTACCTTCATTCCTGACTGTCAACTTTCCTAATATATAAATATATATATACATATACACACACATACATAATATACACACACAAATGTATGTGTATATATGTATATTAGCACACTTTCTCTCTATATATTTGTTATGGAAAAATACCATTTTTCAAAAGCATAAAGCAAATTTTAAAATAAACTGGAAAATATAGAAAAGTATAAACATAGGAACAAAATAGCCCATAATTTCACCACTCAAAGGTAAATAATTACTGTTATAGAACTTGTCATTTGTTTATTCACATGTCTGTATTTTAATGAAATCAGAACTCTATTATACATTGTATCTTGACTTCCAAATTTTAGGAATGCATTACTTTTAAATAACTTGCTAATATTTCAATATAAGGATATATTTTATTTCTTTAACCTATCCTTGAGATACTTTTAAAAACCATATATTTTGAAAATATACAAGAAGTATATAATGAAAATGTCATCAAAATGTTAACATTTGAGGAAACTAGATTTTGAGTATGTGGATCTTCATTGCACTGTTGTTTACAGCTTTCTATATTTGAAAAAAGATGCATAACAGAGTATGCATCAATGTGCTTTATTTCTGAAGTATACTACTGAAGTGTCCACATGCCCACTATTCTTTCTACTAGTCCTTTCCTTCTGTAATAAAATATGCTTTTCTTGGTACAAGGATTCAAGATACCTAAGTCTTTATTACAAACTGCTTTTTAAAAAATTCCTTACTTTCCTCCTAGAATTACAGTAGTATTGTTTTCTAGTATTTTCATTGTAAATGTAAAATCTTCAATAATTAATTAAGCAGATGTTGATGGACTCACCAGGCACTATAAATTGATCACTTATTTACTATTTATTGAGTTCTGACCTGCAAAATGTTTTCCATGTTTGTATCTATGGACACTGCCCACTAGTTACAGGATTGCCTATTAAACTGTCCCCTAATAAGTGGAAAGATTTAATGTTCCTCTAAATATTGAACTCCCTGAAGTTTATTTGACTGCAGTGACTGAGCTGACACAGTGAATGTTTCTAGAAACTTTAATGAGCTTTGAAAGAGGATTTATTTATTTCTGCATCCAAGTTGTTTCAGCAAAGTGTGTGTAAATCTTTAGTTGCAAGTCATTTTATTATTCATTAGAATTGGGTTTATGATTTACTAAGGCATCCAGAAAGTAACAGCAGCTGGTTGGGGTCCAAATAGATATTTTTATTTGTGCAACTAGTTTGAGACATCAATCATTCTAACTAGACTGTTTTAGGGGTTGCCAGTCTCTGAGGGTATTCAGGAGATCATTCAGATAGGACTCAAATGACTTGTGATGTCCTGGGGTTGACAGCACATTTGTTTGGTTAGCATGCATTTGCTAGCTTCACTGCTCTCTCACTTACATGAGTAACATGTACAGAAACACTTACGAGGAGTTACCCTAATTCAAGTTGGCTTTGTCATTTCAAGATGACCCTGGAGCTTGAGAGTATCTTACTGTCCCATTTATTTTCCAGACCTCTTTTCTTAGTGTGTGAACTCAACAAAACAAAATTAGGTCAGTTTTCAGGCACAGAATGACTTAGTTACAGTATGAGGCAGTGAGTATAAATCTAGAGGAAAGTGAAAAATTAATGTGTTATAATTTTGAAAGTATGTCACTTTTTTGTTTTGTCTACAATGCCTTCATACAGAAGATGATAACAAATGTTTGTTAATGTGAATTGAATATAAATGAACAATCATAGGCACAGAAAATAAAGTTTCATACTGCTGAGGAGTTAAATCCCACTGAGACACCATGATGACATGCCTTTGTCAAGTTCAAACTATCCCAAGAAGTTGGTATTTCATTCTAGCCCGCATTTATTATCAGAAATCAATTGGCTGTTATCCCTCTAAAAGCTTTAGAAGTTTTTTGCTCCCAAGAAACTGCTGAACTAGAAGTCCTTTCTTCAATTTACCTTTTTCTGTTCAAAAGTCCTTCCAAAAATGCCCATTGTCCCAGATTTTTTCCCCATTATAAAATACTTATGGGCATGCCCTGGTTTTTTGGTAGGTAAGTCTGTCACATCTGGTTGCACAGTCCATATATATCCCAAGGACCCGGGTTTAGGAGGCAGGTTGGGGATCAAGATGAAAAACTAAATTAATAAATGTTTCTTCCTCCTCTATTTTCCTGTCTCCTCTGCCTACCTATCTACCTTCATTCCTGCCTGTACCTTCCCTTTAAAAAAACTGATTGTGCACAAGCCACACTGCATCAGTCTGATGAGACCAAAAATGTATATGTAGGATGAGTCACTCCAGTACTCTAGCATATTAGGACAATAAATAGAGAAAATCTATTTTGAATCTTAATAAGCACTAATTTTCAAGCCTGTTGAAATTTTGTTAAACATATTGTTGAATAAAGGTCATTTCATCCAGATGGCATTTTCATTTCCCTGAAGGCCTTGGAGCAGGTCTGCCCATGACTTTCACCTCAGTACCTGCCTCGCAGAGGCACTGAGATATCTTTCCTTTCTAATATCATCTGATTCACAGTAGATTGCTTTGGAACTCAGCTGGTCTCCTGAGGCTTTGTGAGTGCCTACAGACTTCAGAAATTCCTACCTGTGTCAGATTCTTAGTGACCAGATGACTGAGGTCAGGCCAGCCTGCTCTAACCCAATCTTGAGCCTCTGGATCCCTTCTTGACCTTCCACATACTCAGGTTTTCAAGTAGGGAAGAGGAGGGAACTCTCACACCCTGGCTCCAAGGGTGCAATCTGAGCAGTTCTTCCAAAAGTGTGAACCAAGTAAGAAGCAGAAGGCCAGATTTCCACTCAGGATTAGTCCTTGAGCATTTTTCTCTCAACTAAAATATGTGAATGATGGATATTTCCTGTGATTTGTTTTGTCAAACCATATATTAAATTCCTCAAACTCAATGGCAAACCTCTAGTTAAATTCTAGCTATAGTAAAGTTTATTAATAACTCATTTACAGGAAACTTCAAAAATAGTTTATTTATTCAACTCAATAAGACCAATAGGAAAACCAGTTTCCCTAAAATAGTATCCTATATTTTCTGGCTTATCCAAATAACCCTCTTTCATTGCTTCTTTGAAGGCGGCTGAAAAGCTGAGCTGCTCTTTATTTGTACACCCCTGGGATATGCAGATGGACGGACGGAATGCCAAATACTGGCTCCCTTGGCTTGTAGGTTTGTGTCAGCTTCGTGTCTGGAAAAGAGGACAAAATCTATGGTTTTTTTTCCCAGTTATATGTGAAACTCTATTATGTCAAAGAGAGAAAGTATGAATAATTAACAGGATTGTAAGTCATTGAGCTCTTACTCAGATAAGTGCTATATATTATCTCATTCAAATGTAATCATATCCACACAAAACTCTATGAAGTTGACATTACAATAATAGCTTAGAGATGGGGAAACTGAGTCTCAGCATGACTAGGTAAGTTGACCAAGTTACACAGTTAATAATTGAAAGTGGAATTTACACAGATGTGACTGACTCAAAGACACTCACTACACAGACTCCTAAAATAAGTAACTATGGCTGTCTAATATACTTTTAAAACCTATAATAGCATCACATCTTACAAATGAGATGCTGAAGTTATGAGCAGGTCAACTCCCACCACCTAAGGATCTGAGATCCTTGCTGGTAGATACCTAGGCTTTCAATTTTCCTGTTATCTAGTCCTCCCTTATGCTCTTTGCTACCTGCACTGTCCATTCAGGATTACACATGAGAGAAAGATGTGAAAACTCCACTTGGCCAATTCAGTCTCTCACTATAATCCCTGAAAGAAGAAATGGAGACAGATATAAATATCTGGGGCCATGAGTAAAAAATTCAGCTAATCTACAAAATTGATGAAAAGTGGGCCTCCAAATGAACAGCAATTGTATTTTCTTCAGGGGGCTATTATTCATCCTCTCAATTCAACTGTACAAGTATTATGAGGCAACCACCATGAAGGATTAAATGGAGCAACACACTGAAAATCAAAAACTGGATTTCAGTTTCAGCTGGTCTCTGCATCTCTGTAACCTATGGTTATTTCCCTGCCTTGAGTCCGAGTTCCTCATGAGTTAAATGAGTGAACCAGTCTGAAATTTTTTTCTGTTATGGCATTTTATGCCTTAGTGATTGCTTTTTTAGACTAATATATTTGTATAGAACTTTTGCTACCCACCCTACCAGATTCTTAAGCAAAAATTAGTATAAAGAGAATCTAAGAGGACCTACTATAAAGGCCCAGCTACAAAGAACTTCTTGTCTTGATGTACACCTTGACAAGTCCCACACACTTATTTATATTGCAACTTCCAAAATGAAAAACAGAGGAAAGAATTTGCATAAAATTTGAATATAATTTCATTATTTATATACACATAAATAGTGATACCTTCCAGCATGCCAGGACTGTATTAGGTACTGAGGATATACACATGGACAAAATACCTGCCCTCCTAAAACCTATGTAATGGTTAGAGGAAAGAGATGATAAACAAGTACACAGATCATAATCAAACAAACAGGCTAATTATTCTGAATGCAAAGGGGCTCATTAGCAGATTGGAGGGCCAGCAGAGGGTTTTATGGTAGATATTCTAATTCACATCCTAAATGGACAATAGACTGTAAGGTTATGGTCCCAATAATGAAAATCAGATCCATAGAACCAAAAGGGAGGTGATTCTGTCCACCCTCCTGTCTTTAGGAAGTTCTTCCCACAAACTATGCCCAGATGAATATGAATCCGTCATGCTTCCAGAATCCCAAATACACTCAGGGCAGGCAGCTATAAAGTCAGGCTTTCCCAGAAGATGCAGGAGTGAGCTAGATATTTTATAGTCATAGTCTGAAAAAGTTATCTGGAAATGTATCCCAGACTTGTTTTGTGGAGGTGAAGGCTTTAGATATGAACCAGCTGCTTCTTCTAGGAACATAAAGTACTTGAAATAATTCATTTTAATCCAGTTATTTATACCTTCATATCTAAGAAGCAGCAAAGATTTTTTAGGAATTAAAATTAGTATTTTTGAGCACTTACTAAGTGGTAAGAACCAACCATTATTATCTCTATTTTACAGATGAGAAAATTGAGGCATGCAGAGGCAACTAATATTTATTGAGAACCTCCAGGTGAAAATAGATGTTCAGAAATTTTGCTGACACTATCATCTACAAGGCTCCACAACAGCCCTGCAAGTCCAAAATCAAGTTGTCCCCATTTTATAGGTCAAAAAGCACACAGTCAGGAGTACTAAATAACTTGTCAACAGCCAGAAAGCAAAAAATCAGAAGTTAGGATTTTGCCCAGATTCCTTGTACTCTGCTTCCCCAACTGTATCTAAAATTGAAGATGGGGAAAACAGAACAAAATTTGGACCTCTGGTTCCTTATTGATCTAGTCATTAGGTAGAAGTGATAAATAGAAAACTTCAGATAGTTTTGATTGTCAAATGAATGACTGGTATATAACCAAGCAATGCTGGAGCACAGACACCCCACAGCTCTCATCCCTGACAGTTTTAGCAAGCTGTCATTCCCAGGCCACTAGCATCACTGAGTTGTTCTTTGATAAGATCTGTACCTTGTGTCTGTTTTCAATTTCAGGAATGCCAGCAGAGACTACCACAGCCATTTGCTCTATGATCATGGGTGGCGTGTTGGAGAAGTTTCCTAAATTGAAAGTGTGTTTTGCACATGGAGGTAAGACCCTATCTGTCTTACTCAGCTCAGAATGGCATATTAAAATGTCACAGACTTGGTGGTTTAACAACATCAATGCATATTCTCACAGTTATGGAGACCAGAAGTACAAGGTCGAGGTACTAGCAGGGTTGGTCTCTGGTGAGAACTTTCTCCTTGTATTGTAAGAGGCAGCCTTTTTGTTATATCTTCACATGACCTCTCCTCTGTGTGCATGGAGTAAGGGAGAATGCATACAAGCATGAATTTGATATCTTTTCTTATAAGTGCATCATTTCTATGGAATAAGAGTTCTGCTATGGCCTCTTTTAATCTTAATTATCTCCTTAAAAGCCCTATCTCCAAACAGGCATTTTGAGGATTAATATACCAACACATGAATTTTGGAGGGACACACAATTCAGTCCATGGTGTCCTTTTGGCCACTTTTCTAGTCATAAAGTATACAATGGTGACAAGTTAATTGTGATTGGTATCGCTTTTGTTGATTTTGTTTTGTTTACTTTTTAAATTTAACTCCTCTAACCAGATCACAAACTCTCCAGTGTGCAATAGCCCCTACTATTCACTGTTACTTACAAATAGACCCATTTTATTCATTTGCATCTACTACTTGGTTCCTGTAAGTTTGTGACTCTTGGGTATACACACACACACAATATCAAACTACATATGCTGTTCTTTAATATGATTTTCCTTCTCCATAGCATTTAGAGAACCTTCCCACATCAATAACTACAGAGCTTCACCATTTCTGTTGGTTGTATGTATGGCATCAGAAATATTATATATTATATATATATTGCCATAAATATTAAATCCAAATGATAGGATGCCTCTGTTTTGCTATTAAAACCACTCTGCATTGAAAAAGTGAGACCAAACATCTTTACACACTTGGCTTTTCTCTTCATGATTAATTCTTCAAGTTTGATTTTCTAGATAAGTTAATATCTTTTATTCTGGGTCATCTACCAGTATTTGGAGCCCAGTAGTTCCTTGGTAAATACTGTCAACCAGCTGGCCTATGGTAAATTCTCCTTGTATACAACATGAAAACTGAAAGAAATCTTTTTCATTCAACACTTGCCACTCAATAAATGGGTTTTACTTGCAGGTGGTGCCTTCCCTTTCACAGTGGGAAGAATCTCCCATGGATTCAGCATGCGCCCAGATCTATGTGCCCAGGACAACCCAACCAACCCTAAGAAATACCTTGGTTCATTTTATACAGATTCCTTGGTTCATGATCCTCTAGCCCTCAAGCTGTTAACAGATGTCATAGGAAAGGTAAGCTGACTCTTACCATTTGAATGGCTTATAGGGATCAGGGTAACAAGATCAACAAGTTACTTGGTCTCTCTAAAACAGGGATAAAAAGAAAAGGAAGAAAGGAAAAAAGACTATGAAATTGGGATTAGATTTGCTTATACATCCTCTCCAGAGCTTTCTTCAGCATACAGATTGTATACCGGGAAGTTCCAGATAATCACCAAAGGATTATATATGCCACCGAAATCACAAAATAATCCTCCGGATCAACTTGTCTTCCTTAGACAATCTTACCATCTCTTCAAAATGAAATATCATGATGTAGTAGGCAGGAAAGAGTCACCAGCTTTGAAATCAAATTTGCTTTACTCTTTACTAATTGGGTAAATTATAAACTAATATTCCTTGGCCACTAAAGGAAGAAAATTGAAAGATTTAGGAGTTGGAAATGGCACTGGACAGGAAGGCAGGAGAAGATGATAAAGGGTCTTGTGCAATACCTAAAATTTCTCTTTGAAAAAAATATAGCCTTTTCTTTAAAAAATTTTTTTCATTTCATCAAAAAAGCCAGCACAATGGCACTTTAAACCCCACAAGAAAAGTCTTTCCTTTTGTAGTATGCTGGCAGATCTTCCTGATAGTGTCATTTCCACCTATAAGAAACACTAATTCAATAAATTAAGGTGTTTTTAGGCTAAAGACTGATATGAATTAGTGAAAAATCTGAAATATTTAGTATTTCCATTCTGTTTTATTACTTACATAAAGACTACCTAGTTTTCCTAAGGAAAAAATATTTGGGGTTTTCTAAAAGAATATGGGAATATTTAAAGATTTGCAGTGGTACTTGGTTTGAGAGCAGACTCTAAGGAATTTCGAATCTTGTTTAGCACAAAAAAAGCCTATCATTTGAAAACTGCAAATAGAGTTCTATCTCCAGAGTGGATTCTTCATCTCACTTTAAAGTTAACTGTTTCTCTGACTTGAGAAACTCACTAGAATATAAATGCTAAACATGCTGGTTAGCTAATAAGGTATGTGGTTGAAATGTGTTTTTGAATCTAGTTTTCTAGGTTTTTATTGCCAAAATGGTTGCTTAGCAGTAGGTTATGACAGCTAATTGTTATAAGTTTGAACAGAGGGGCAACTTTTTGTGTTAACTACAAAAAGGAGAAGCTGAAAGAGACTGTGTTCTGAACTCTGAGAAATATAGCAGCAGGAATGGGAAAATGGTATGGAATTAGGGAAAGGGTCATTCTAATCAAGTCTAGTATCCCCTGGTATTCTGGAAAATGGCTACATCAGGAGAAAATACCCCTATAAAATAGAACAGCTCTCTTATAGGTGTTATCATCAGTAATGAGGGCTATTATAAACAACCTTAAAATAGCATTAAGACAATATTCATCATCTGTGGGGTCAGAACAGAAGGGCATGAAAAATGCTTTGTGGCAACAACCAGTGAACAGACTAGGTAGTGAACACATGTGAATACTTCACTTTTAGGAACTTGCAGAAAATCTTCAAGGGTATTTTGCAAGTTAGTGGTACTGAGATTTGGCATTCAAACTAAAGATTTGAGTCATTATAATTTAGGCATTAAAAGCAAATGTAATCTCATTTTATATTGCCTCATAGGCTAGTGAATCCTGGACATATAAGCAGTATATATTAATGATTTAGGATTCTCTTTAAAATATTTATTTTCCTTATTCTAGTTATGTTCACATTAGCAACTTCTCTTTCAAAAACAATCCCAAACCAGAATGGGTAAAGAAAGTCCTAGCAGGACAACTGGGCTAGGAAGCAACCTGCCCAGAGTAGAATACAGAAAGAATGCTATAGAATGAGGGCCCCAGAACAGAAAAAAATGGAACTGATGGATTTTTTGATGTGTTTTAGAGGTTGTAACAAATATTGCCATCCAACAGATCTGCTGACGAATAAGAAATAAGCAAGCAGTACATACACAGAAAATTAAGCAAAAGAGAAGGGTATAATTAACTCCAAGAAAACATATATCCTTATGAGAACAAATAATCATGGAACATTAATGACTTCAGTGGTGAATAATATTCATAGTCTTAAAAGTGTTAATACTAAGTACTGGTTTAACTGAAAAGTGTAATTCCACTGGGAAAAATTAAGGGGGAATTTAGGATAAGAAAAAAGTTTTCAATGATCATAGTGGAAAGATAGTAAATGTACTCTAAAGCTAATAAATCAAGAAATGGTGTGTGGGGGAAGGAAAGTAAGACGTTAACAAGGTGGTGGTAAAGGGTATTAAAACTCTAGTGGTAGGTGTATACAGATTGAGGTGTGAATTCAATTCCTTTAAAAGCATATAACAAAATAATAGAAATAAAACAATTTTAAAGAAAATAATACTATAAATTTATCTGGAACTATGGAGGTAATTATCATAAGATGCAAGTTAAAAAGGTAAAAGTGTCTTCTTGGAGACAAGAATCAAGGAAGTATTTCTGGTAAGAAGAAAACATAATATTTGGTTGTTTATGTATATGAATCATGGTGATAAACCCACATTTTTAGAATATTCTTAAGAATAGAGACTTTTGGGCAAGATAGCAAACTGTTAAGCTCTCCAGCTCAAGTCCTTCCCACATATACAACCGAAAAAACCCCCAAAACAAAAATACCCCACAACACCCATTTAGCAACTATGACCATTGGAAAGGAAGAGATCAAAATCTTCACAAAGTGAAACAGCATATACCTTCAGAAAGGTTAGCAGAAGACTGTCTTAACATCACTCTACCCTATTCAGAGACCTTGGAACCACAGGGAGAGTGATATTCTTCCTGAGTTGATGGACTTTTCCCCACACCTGGGAACTGGTATTCAGTCAGTGAATCAAAGACAGTGCCAACTCTGGAGGCTGCCTTTGCAAGAAATCCCTCAGGGGTAAACACCCACTCCCTCTGCCATTAGCACACTTGTGCCCATCTGCCAGTGCCCAGGCTGCATTCTACAGGCTGTCAGAGAGACATCCACATCTTCAGCAGGAGGGTGGTGCAGATAGTTTAATTTTCTTAGCAAGGAGAATTTTATTCTCCAGATCTCTTATAAAAGATAATTGGAATAGTTCTGAAATGGCAGACTGTTATGATCCCAGGCTCATCACCTCGCCACAGCACAACTAAAAAGCATCTATTTGCTGCCACAATTTTGGAAAAGAAACAGGACCAGAATCTCCACAGAGAGATAGGACATATGCCTCCATAAAAGGTAGGAGAAAGTATCTGTCCTGGCATCATACTACACTGTTAGGAAATGCTAGGACTGTGGAAAAACAGTGGCAAAGCCACAACAAAGATAGAGAAAATATGAGGTAGTTCAAAACAAAATTCATGGAGCTAAATAATATGATCGTTGAGCTAAAGAACACAAAACGAAAAAGCATCCACTAGAATCATCAAGCTAGTAGAGAGTGCAGCGGAATATACTAAGCAGACCAGCAAACCAGCAGACCAGCTGTCTTTTTCAAAAGGCAGCATATGAGATCAATGAAGTAACATTAAGAGGAACAGCATTCACATCACAGAGGTCCCAGAAAGTGAAGAGAGAAGGGGGCAAAACTTATTTAAAGTAATAATTGAGAATTTCCCTAACCTGAGGAAGGAAGTAGACCTCTAGATCCATGAAGTTCAAAGAGTTCCAAACATAAGAAGCCCAAACAAACCTACAACAAGACACATCATCGTTAAAATGTCTAAGATCATTAATACAGCAGCTTCCACTCCAGGCTCCTGCTAAACAGCTTCCTATATAATAGGTACTTTCTATAACTTTCATTCCCAAGCCCCAGGACTTGATAACAGCCCTCTAATGGGATTAATATGCCTCTGGAAGACTGAGGGGATTTTATTTTTACAAGGAAATGTACTTTGCTGAAAGAGGTTTTGAACCTCCTATGGCCTCTGTTGGAACTCTAGCTTGTTTGTGTACTGGTCCCACAACTCTTGATCTCTGTCCTTATATACTTTGCTATTCATGGTCGTGACCCGGAGGAAAATGTCTGCATTCTCTAACCTAATTCCAACCCTATAGATTGGTCTCTCTGGCTTCAACAGAAGGCAGGCTCTGGAGCTTCCACAGAAGGTGGGCTCTGGAGCTACAGGAGAGATCACACAACAAAAGGAATTCCAGCATTCCAGAACAAGAACCAGGCTTATACTGTGCAACTTGACAACCTACCACAAGGCCTTTACACCAGGGAAGCCTAGCTAACCCATAAACACACAATGCCAAACAGATCAAAGTGACAGAGAAATATTTGTGAAATGATGGACCAAAAAAAAAAAAAAATCTTAGGGGAAAATCTAAATACAACAGAATTAAGTAAATGAACTGATAGAAACTTTATAGTAATGGTTATATTGATACTCAAGGAAATAAGGGAAACAATGGAGGAAGAAAAAAGAGAATTATAACAGAGATAATGAGGCAGTTCCAAACAAAATTCATGGAGCTAAAACACAATAAAGAGTCTCAATAGTAAGCTTGAAGAGCCTCCAATAGAATCAGCAGACTAGAAGATAGGGTAATGGAAGACACCCAAGCAGACAAGAAAAAAGGAAAAATAATTTAAAGAAACAAAGACAACATACAGACCTATGGGATATCAGAGAGGGACCAAGAAGGTGAAGAAGAGCGATAAAGGGGGCAGAAGCCATATTTGAAAAAATAATAGCTGAGAATTTCCCTAACCTGAAGATGGAAACAGAAGCCTAGAACCAGGAAGCTCAAAGAAATACAAACAAAAGAAACAAAAATAAAAGACTTACACAAAAATACATCGATGCATTTTTTATGTCAAAAATATAAGGTAAAGAGAATCTTGAAAGAGAAAATCAGTTGCATACAAGGGAACCCCCATAAGACGGTTGGCAAATTTATTAGCTGAAACTTCATAGGACAGAAAGGAATGGTATGACATATTCAAAGTGATGAAAGAAAGGGACTTTTAACCAAGGATATTCTACTTTGCTACATTATCATTTAGAACTGAAGGAATGATAAAAAGTCTTTACAATCAAAATGTAAAGGAATTCATCACCATGAAACCAATTTTACAAGAAATATGAAAGGAAGTTCCATAAAATGAAAAGGAACCCCACATAGAAACACCAATATAGCAATAATTAAAAATGTGGGAAGAGACTAAAAGTGTGAACTGTTAGAATGAGTGTGACTAACTTGATTTGAAGTTAAAATAATAAACATAGAAACTTATGTATAACCCAGGATAAACTCTAAACTGAAACCTACAGGAAAATAAATGGAAAAGGAAACCGATCACAGCATGAATGCATCCAAAGCAACTAAGAGAAAGAAAAGAATAAAGGTAATATCTGCAGCAACACCCACAGAGCAAGTAACAAAATGGCAATGAACACTCACATATCTATAATCAACTTATATGTTAGCTTGAGCTCACTAATCAAAAGACACAGAGTGGCCCAATGGAGTGAAAATATATTCCAACTTTCTGTTGCATGCAGAAAATCCATCATTTGAAAGATAAAATAGGCTTAAAGTCAATGGAGAGATGACAATTATACAGTCAACCAAAAAAGAAAATCCTACAGTAACCAAAAATATTCAGTAACAGTCAAACTTACATCATATAAAATAGACTTCCAACTGAAGAAAGCAACAAAACCCACAAAAAACAGATATGGACATTATATAATGATTAAGGGAGAATATATAATGATTATATATAATGATTAAGGGGTCAATTCAGCAAGAAGATATAATGCTTATAAATATATATGTACTAAATAAAGGAGCAATGAAATACATAAAGCAATTATTAATAGAACTAAAAAGAAAGATCAACAGTGAAAAAAACATCAATAGCAAAGAAAAAAGAAGTAGGACTTGCCCTCTAACTGGAGAGCTACAGAGAAAGATAACCAGGCTACACTCAAATCATCAGAGGACATTTCAAAATCTGTGAATAGCAGAGCACAGGGGACCCACATGGGAGAGTCCAGACATTGGAGAAAAGTAGGGGAGGAGACTCATATTAATAGTCTTTAAAGGAGCAGAGAGAGGTCAAAGGATTTTGGAGCAGTAAGACCTGGCCCAATCACCCGAAAGAGCTACAGTAACTGTGCACAGGAGTTCAAGAGAACTTACCTAGGAGCCCCCACTCTTTTGTTTGAGACCCATGGTGAGTGAGTACCACCCACAGGGTATCAAGAGAGCTCACAGGGGCAGACTTTGGACTTGCTCGCTGAAAAGCTGCAGAGAAAGGGAAGCAGGTAGGGCTTGCATGATTAGGGGACATTTCAAAACCTTTGTTTAATAGAGCAGGAAGAACCCCATGGGAGAGTCCAGGCACTGGAGAACAGTGGAGAGGGAGACCCATCCAGCTCCAGCCTTTAAAGGAGCACACAGAAACCAAAGACAAGTCTGGCTGAGGAGTTTGAGAGAGATAAAAATGGTCCCACAACTCAAAGAAGCTATAATAACTATGCATGGGAGCACACAGAAGACCAACATGGGAGTCACTATCCCCAGTGCTAGAGAGCTCTGGATGCCACAGAACTCATAGGGTCTACTTGTTAACTTGGTCCTTGAATTGGGGAGCTGTCTATCAGAAGCATGCAAGAGAAAATTTCCCCAATGGCCACAGAAGCCAGTGGACACCACTGAAACAGCATTTGTGGTCCATGAAAAGAGATCACTCCAGAGGAAGAAAGGGCCCAGGCCCCATGGAGGTCAAGTAGCTGGTTACGCCAGGATCACAAATCACCATTCAGGAAGAAATATAACACAAAAAAGAAAGTCACAGTGTTAAATCTAAGACAAGAAATTCATACCAAAACTAAAGTCACCAAAAAAAAAAAAAAAAAAAAAGTGTGAATGGCCCAAAGGAAGGAAGATTCCAGGATTTTCCCAGAGAAGAACTCCATTGACATAGAATGGGACAACCTAACAGAGAAAGAGTTTCCAACAATAGTCAAAAAAACTGAATGAGATGCAGAAGGCACACACAACCACCCAAAGGCAATTGGAAGACCCCAGAAGCAACAAATCAAAACGAATATAACACCAAGAAGAACTGAACAGACACTCAGCCAAAGCAGACACACAGATGACCTACAGACACAAAAATATCACTCATCATCAGAGAAATGTAAAAAACATTCCCCAGATAAGATTCCACCTCATGTCATTGAGCATGGTCTATATCCAGAAGTCTAGAAATAACAAGTGTGATAGGGCGTGTGGAGAAAAAGAAATCCTCCTTCACTGTTGGTGGGAATGTAAATTAGTGTAACCTCTCTGTTAAAGAGTATGGTATTCCTATAAATAATAAAGATGGAACTATCATTTTCTACAACCCCACTTCTATGTGGGTTGAGAATGTGAAGAGAATACAAAATCTCTAATCAGGAAAAATATCTGCACCTATATATTAATAGCAGCACTAAAGTTTAAAACAGCCAAGATCTAATGCCTATCAACAGGTGACTGCATTAAGAAGCAGTGATATACTCAATGGAATTCTAGGTGGCTACTAAAAAAATGTGCCCTTTCAACAATCCACATGGAACTAGAAGGGATCATGTTAAGCAAAATAAGTCAGAAAGAAAAAGAGACATACAGGATGGTTTCACTCATATGTAAAATGAAATGAAATGAAACTAATAAACAGATAACGCCCAGTAAAAATTCTCAGGACACAAGATGATGGCTGCCAGTATGGTGGAAGTAGGGAGGGAAGGAGAGAGGGAAAATGATGGTGGGAAAGTACACTAGATCTCTAGTGGTGGATATTTTATGAAATACCCGTGAACTGAGAAACAATTTCAATATTTTAAAATGAATTTGGCTTTGTAAAGATAAAATAATTAATATATATTTAAAACAAAAGTGTATTTGACAAAATTCATTACCCATTTTGATTTAAAAAGAAAAATGCTCTCAGCAAACTAGGAATAGGAAAGAATATCTTAAATATAATAAAGGGTATCATCAAAAGCTAATAGCTAACACCATACATAATGATATATTAAATTCTTTCATCCTAAAATGGGGAAAAAGTCACCAGTGTCCACACTTACCCCTTCTAATCAACATCCCACTAGCTCTCCTTGCCAGCACAAATGTAAAAGAAAAAAAGCATACTGTACAATTAAAGAAGTAGATTGTCTCTATTGGCAGATTACATGATTATCTATATAGAAAATTTGAAAGACTGTACAAAATACTAGTACCGATAAGTGAATTTTGGCAAGATAAGGCAATTTAAAAAAATGATTGTTTTTCTATGTACAGTAAACAACTTTAAAATGAAGTATAAAACAATTAAGTTTGCAATAGTTTTTTAAATATAAAATACTCATATAAATTTAACAAATGTGTAAGACTTCTACACTGAGAATACACTGCTGAGAATAATTTCTTAAAACTGAAATAAATGGAGAGCTACTATTATATTTTGGTCCTTTGGGATCAAATTACTCTACATAGTTAAAAGGTCAATTTTATCCGACTTAATCTATATCCGCAACATAATCTAAGCTGAGTCTAAAAGTTGTAGATATGCAAAGGAACAGAGAGCCATAGCAATTTTGAAAATGAAAACGAACCTGACTTAAAAACTTGCTACAAAGTTATAGTGATCAACACAATATGTTCTGTCATAGAAACGGGCGAGATTGAAAGAACATACTTAGAGGGTACAGAAATAATCTCACTCTTATATGGTCAATTATTTTTTGACAAAAAGTACAAAAGTAATTAAATGGAGAAAAGAAAGCCTTTCTATGAATGATGCTGGAACAAGTAGCCATTCACATGGAGAAAAACTGAGCCTGGATTCTACCACACACAATACAGATAATTAATTTGTGTAAGGTCAGACATAAAAGCTGAAACTATGAAACGTCAAGAAGAAAATATAAGCGAATATCTTTTCAACCTGGAAGTGAGCAAAAGTTTTGTGGACAGATCACAGAAAACATAAATTTAATATTTTTTAAATTGATGAATTAAACATTATCAAATTAAATAGTTTAGTACACCTTAAGAAAAATAAATGAATAGAAAAGTCATAGAATGGTAGAAAATATCCAAAACATATAGGAGACAGAACTTCTACCCAAAATAGTTACTATGCTCAGTAATAAGACAAAAAACTCAATTAATGGACAAAAGACTTCTACAGCCACATTCCAAAAGATATACGATAAACAAACATTTAAGGATACCAGAGGAAAATGGTCAAGATGACAAAAGGACACACACTTCCAATTATAAAATAATTAAGTTATAATGCATAACATGGTGACTAGAGTTAACAATAATACTCTGTTGTATATTTGAAAGTTGCTAAGATAAGGGATCTTAAAAGTTCTCATTATAAGAAAAAGAATTTATAACTATGTGAGGTGATAAATGTTACCTAACCTCACTGTGCTGATCACTTTTATGTTATACACACATATCACATCATATTGCACACCTTAAGTCAACACAATGTCATATGTTGATTATGTCTTAAATTCTGAAAAGCCTGAAAAGAAAAAATGCTCTTTAAATGACAAGTAAATAAGTAAATAGGTCTCCATGTCATTAGTTTTGTGAAAAGTATAATTTAAACCACAATGAGAAACCATCACTAGAGTGACACATCACTAGAGTGACTAGAAAACAAAAACATTGAAAACTGTTGGGAAGAACATGGAACAACTAGAACTTTATTTACACTGCTAATAGAACTTTCCTACCCTATGACCCAACAGTTTCACTCCAAGGTATTTAATTATGCAAGAGAAATGAAGATATATGTTCACAGAAATACTTTATGAGAACGTTCATAGTAGCTTTACTCAAAATAGCCAAACGCTGAAAACAATTTTAACAAACAGACATAATAGAACTCTCTAGGGTGTGGGGGAGGGGAGGTGATGGGATTATTCTATATCTTGATAGGAGGTGTAATACAGTTGCACACATTTGTAAAAATGATACAATTTAACACTTAAGAATATTGGATTTAACTCTATGTAAGAATTACCTTTAAAATAAAAGATTGGATTCTAGTTAGTAACTTTGATTCTCTGCAGTAGCATGAGCTAACAATTCTGAAAATGCTTTCTATATTCTAAGCTTGAGCAAAACAAGTAAATACACTTAGCAAAATCAGATGTCTCTGCGGAATAAGAGAGTTATAAATCTGAAAACAAGGAAAATGACTAGAAAGTACTTTATGGTGTTTGGACAGGAAATTCAAATATATCAAATTAACATGGATTTTAATATAATAAAATACATAGAGAAATATAAAACATAGATATAGAAATACAAGTGTATATTTAACTTTGTGTACATAATATGTATAATGACTACACAGCTGTTTCTCTATTTACAATATACAAACATATAATTCCACATCAGCAACAATTATGCCTAGTTGACAGGCCTTGGTTTCAGGATATATTTTCCAGTACTAGAGGTGCTTAAAGAAAACTGATTCCAGAAGAGAGAAAGTACAAAATAACTGGAACATCTTACTTATGCATGATAGTAAAGAAGTACTCAAAAAATGGTGGGAGGAAAAACCAGGTCACAGGGGTCACTTGAAAGAATTCACACTAATCAAATGAGATGATCTGATCATCAATATAGTGACTAAAAGTACAGAAAGATAATATATAAATATATGAATAAAGAGACGAATGCATATTTATTTCTACAAATACTTTAATGCTTACATACATAGCAAATGAAATGTATTCCTTTTAATCAATATATAAAAATAATAGCATTAGAAAACCATTGCTGAATGATAAAACCAGTGGAGGAAAAATTGATGAACAAAGTATTTATTTGATTTTAAAATACCTTCCTACAAATTATTTATTAATCATGAAGGAAAAAATAGTAACATTATGTTATACAAATATAGCAGGTAGCAACTTAACTAAATGATCAAACATTACCAATAATGGGCCAAAATTATATTATGTGCTCTGTCATTGAAATATATAACATCATTTCTGCAATAGTCTTACTTCAATTATGCAATTGGTATATAATTATGAAAAATGGTCTGATAAATACAAACTGGGGGATACTTTATAAATGGCAGGATTGTACTTTTGGGTCAAGAGTGACCCAAAATAAAAAAGAATAACTTTCAAATTAAAGAAACTTCAAAGCAGTGACAACAAAATTTAATAAATACTCATCAATTAGATCCTGGACTATTAAAAATAATTAGCTATGAAACACATTATTGGAACAACTGGTATAAATTGGACATGTACTGAGATAAATAATAACACAGTATCAATGTTAAATTTTCCTATTTCGAAAACTATACTGTGGTAATATAAAGTCCTTTGTTTAGGTAATAAACTAACTCATTTAGGAGTAAGGGGCCATGACATTTCCAACTTACATATGGTTCAGGAAACATACATGTAAGTATACATATTACATGTAGATGTATACATATATACCAACATGTATATGCACATAAAATGATAAAGCAAAGGGGCGAAAAAGTAAATTATTGGTCAATCTGGATAGAGGTTACATGGTAAACCTCTGGATTATCTTACATTTCTATAAGTTTGAAATTCTGTCAATTTAATGATCTATCACACTAGTTAATTAATAAATTATTAAGAATAGGAGTTCAGTACTCAGGAATCAATCTATCAATATTGGGAAGTTAAAAAATTTTGTATAACTGGAATAGAATGTGGTTTAATCAGGGTTCCAGCAGAAAATAAGATGGCATATTTGAATAGGGAAAACTAGAGGAAAATTAAGAAGTAGATCATTTACAAAGGCAGAGAAAGTTCATTACCTTTTCAGTGCAAAGCTTGAAGCCCTCTGTAAAAAGGACTTCCTCAGAGGGTTGAGACTTTAATTGGATCCAGGATGGATGACTCCACAGGGAGGGACGATAAATACTTCCTTCGCATTCTCTGTTTTGAATTTGTTGCCCTACTAGAAAACTGTGAACAAGGATGTGAAAAGATCAAGGGAGTCTGCTGTATAGTCATCCAGGTCTGTTTCCAAGGGACAAATAGGAGTGAGGAAACATGAAGAATAAACCTGGAGGAGCAAACAGAAGGAATTCAGAATGTCAGTGGATAGGAGTTGGGGAGAGAGTAAGAGTGCAAAAATGAGACAAAGAGAATGAGAAAAATATGATGCTGAATAAATATTAATGTAAGGGCTTCTTAAAACTTGAAACCATACAACTCCTACTGGCAATGATTTTTTTGGCTCTGATTCCAAACATAAGTGTGACAAAATAAAAACAAACAAGTGAGAATGACATCAAACTAAAAAGCTTCGCACAGTAAAGGAAATCATCAACAAAATAAAAACTCAGCTTACTCAACAGGAAAGAATATTAAATCATATATCTTACAAAAGGTTAATATATAAAATATATAACTTATAGAACTCAATATAAAATAACAAATCTATTTTATAATGGACACAAGATCTGAAGAGACATCTTTTCACGTAAGCACATAGATGGTTAAAAAGTACTTAAAATATAATCATCATCAATAATAATCAAGGAAATGCATATCAAAGCCACAATGAGATGTTATCCTTGTACCTTTTAGAATAGCTATCATTAAAAAGACAAGAAAACAGATGTTGGCAAGGATGTGACAATCTGCCATCTCTAACAATGTGGATGAAACTTGAGGACTTATTGTTAAGCGAAATAAGTCACACAGAGAAAGGTAGCTACCATATGATTTCATTATATATGGAATCTTAAAAAAAAAACCCAGGATCATATGTACAGAGAACAAATTATTGGTTGCTAGAGGTGGGGGTGGGATGGGCAAAATGAAGAAGGTAAAAAGACACAAACTTCTAGTTATAAAATAAATATGCTATACGGATGTGATGAATAGCTTGGTGACTATTGTTAACACTATTTTATATCTTAAGTTGTTAAAAGTGAATCTTAAAAGTTCTTATCACAAGGAAAAATGTGTAACTTTATGGTGAAAGACATTAACTAGACTTATAGTCATGATCATTTCACAATACAACCATAATGTACCACTATGCTGTACCCTGATATTAATATAATGTTACTTTTTAATTGTACTGCAATAAAAAGGAAAAAAGTGGGAGGACTTCAATATTAAATACCATTTTAAGTTTTTATTGTGAGTCAACTAACATGTTGGAAGACACATACACAGGACCTGATATATAGGAACTAGACCTTTGGATATAGACACTATTCAGTCCTTATCTTTTTCAGCCTCTTCTGAAATATTACTTATTAAACACATTCTACATCAAATATCTCCCACTGCACATTTTTTCTATTATCACTTTTATCTAGCTCTCCTTCCACTTCACTGACTCTGATTCATTCTTTTGGAATATCTCCCTCTAGTCCCCATTTCTGTAACCATGCCACCCCCAGTGCTGATGTTTTCTATGGCTCTATCCTTACCCCTCATCAGAAACTATGGAAGTCAAAAGTAAGTGGAAGACATATTTAAAATATCAAAAGACAAAGAAAACTTAAACATCAAAAACTATATTGGCAAAACAATTCTCCCTGAATGAGGAGAAATGAAGATATTCACAAACAAAAACTGAGAGAATCCATTGCTAGCAGCTTATTTTATAAGAAATTCTAATGGCTTAGGTGAAATAATACTTATATGGAGAAGAAATCGCAAGGGAAATTTAAAAAAATTTAAGACAAATACAGTGCAAAACACAAAATTCCCAAACCTATACAATGAAGCCAGTAGTACTTAGTGGGATATTTATATATGTAAATGCCAATGTTTAAAAAAAGAAGACAGTTTCAAATTTCAAATCAATACCCTAGGAAATTAGAAAAAGAATAAGCTAAACCCAAAGCAAGCATATAAATTGAAATGACAAGTATAAGAACACATATAAAAAGAGATAGAGAATATAAAAATAAAGAAAATCAACAAAACTAATAGTTGTTCTTTCAGACCAACAAAATCAGCAAACCATTAGCTGGACAAAAAAGAAAAAGAAAAAGGAGAAGTTTAAATTACTAAAATCAGAAATAAAAGAGGTATTATTACAGACCTTATAGAAATAGAAAGACAAGAAAATAAAAACTTTGAACAATGCAACAATGTATGTAAACAAGTTGGATGACCCAAATCAAACAATAAAATGCCCAGAAAGACTATAGCACCATGATCATTTGGGATTTATTGCAGGAATGTAAGATTATTTCAACACACAAAACAATCAACATAATACACCATATTTAAAGAAACATTACATGATCATCTCAAAAGAAACAGAAAAATTACACAATATCCAATATCCTCTTACAAAAACATTCAAATACTAAAAGAGAATTTCCTCAACCTGATCATAGGAATCTAAAAAATATATAACTAACATCAGTCTTAGTGGTGAAAGATCAGAGGTCTCTGTGCTTATCATTTTTATTCAACACTGTACTAGAAAGTTTAACCAGGGAAATTAGGCAAGAAAAATAAATAAAACTCATTCAGACTGAAAATAAGAAGGAAAACTTTTTGCAGATGACAATATTTTATATACAGAAAACCCTAAGGGGTTCAGAAATAAAGACTAATAAACAAATTCAGTGAGTTTGTAGGCTATAAGATAAATATATATTAACTATATTTCTATATACAAGCAATGAATAACCAATAAAGAAAATTAAAGAAACTATTACATTTAAAATAGCATCAAAAATAGTAAAATAATTAATAAATTAAACTAAAGAAATTCAAGATTTGGACATTGCAAACATTGTTGAAGAAAAAGAAGACAAGTCAAAAGACATTCCATGTTCACTGATTGTTAAGTAGCAATGCTTCCCACATTGATCTATAGATTCAATGCAATCTCTTTTTTAAAAAAAATCAAGAAACCTTTTCGTTTTTCAGGAATTGACAAGTTGATCCTAAATTCATAAGAGAAATGCAAGAGACCCAGAAATGTCAAAAATGAAAAAGAACAGAGTGGGAGGACTCACACTGCCAATTTTAAAACTTTCTACATAGCTACTATAATAAAAACTGAGTGGTACTGACATACAACAAGATAAATTATTTCAAATGATTTTGAACAAGGATGTCAATTCAATTCAATTCAATTCAATGAAGAAAGAATACCCTTCAATAAATGGTGCTGAGACAGCCATATATCCACATACAAAAAAAGTAGGATCTCCTCTTTGTGGTACTTGCAAAAATTAATTCAAAATATATCAAAGGTCTAGTGAAAGCACTAAAACTATAAACTCTAAAAGAAAGCATAGTTATAAATCTTTCAGACCTCGGACTAGGAAATAATTTCTTAATTATGATACCAAAATACAAGCAACTAAAGAAAATAAATAGAAAAATTATACTTCATAAACATAAACTTCTGTGCCTCAATAGTTTTGAAGTTCCACAATATCAATAAAGTGGAAAGACCTCCTTAAAAATCTATCTGATAAGTCTCCAGTACTGAGGAAATATAAAGAACTCTTATAATTCAACTATAAAAAGAAAATACATGGGCTTAAATATCTGAACAGATATTTCTCCAAAGAAGACATACAAAGGGCCAATGAACACATGAAAAGATGTTCAACATAGTCATTAGAGATAATGAAAATAAAAACTACAATGAGATATCAACTTTACACCCACTAAGATGACTATAATCGAAAAGATAAACAATAAAAAGTGCTGGTGAGGATTTGGAGCTATTGGATAGGGTTGGGACAAAAACTTCTACACGAACGTTCAGAGCAGCTTTATCATAATAGCCAGAAAACTGAAACAACCTTACTGTCCATTATCTGATGAATGAGCAAATAAAATATATCTATATAATAGTACTTAGCTTATAAAGGCCACAACATGAATGAACCTTAAAACAATGCACTATATCAAAGTATAATATATATTATGTCACATATGATTGCATTTATATTAATGTGCTTCCAGGGACTGTAAGGGAGGAGGGAATTTGGAATGACTCCTAATGACTAGTATACTGTGAGGATGATAAAAATTTTCTAGAGTTAGTGGGATTGATAACATAAAGTCATTAATATACTAACACCTATTGAGCTTTATTAAGGATGAATTTTAAGGTATGTGAATTATATCTCAAAAAAATTTAGTTGGGAGATCTGCTTTCAAAAATCCTAGTCTTCTTCCTCACCAAAAATACTGCTTTTTGCTTCTAAAAAACTGTATACACACATATATTTGTGTGTATAGGTGTCCTCTGAAAAACAGAAATATGAGCATAATGGACACACTGTCATAAACTATTTTTCCTCTTTACATCACAACTTAAAAAGCATTCCTCTTACAATATGGCTTGGCAATTGTTCTATTTCAACATATATAAGCAATCCTCATTCTTGTTTTTTAATATTCAATAATTTAGTTGGCTCATATTTTGCCATTACACTGCTGTTAATTTCTTTGTATATACCTACATTGCATATGTATGTGTGGGATATGTTTCTAGAAGTAAAATTTTTGGTTGAAAATGTTTTCTTATTTTGATAAACAACTATTATTGTTTCAAAATCTTTTTATTACTACGTTATGATTTCCCTGAGGAAAGCAAACATCTCTGCTTTATTAACCAGGGTAATATAGATTCTAACAACATTGCCTATCATATGTCTTAATATATTTGTAGATAGACATGCCTATGTGCTTTGTGACAAATGGAAGTGATAAATGGAAATTTAAAGCTGTATCATTCAAAAAACAATGGTACTGTCTGTCTGTCTGTATCTACCTATCATCTATCTTTATATCTAAATTGTTTGGGGGTTGATCTTTTGTTTACTTTTAACTTTTCACCCAATTATTTGAGTTTTTTTTCCTTTCCAAATCTAGTATGTCTTTAAAAATTGTTGGATCTGTGTAATCAATTGCAATACATCATTCTAAGCAGTTTAGAATCCTTATTTTCATCTGAAGACATCAAACTGTCTTATTAAATAAATCCCTGTTTCTTACATTTCATTATTCTGTATTGTTTGGTATTTTTGTTTTAAGAAAAGATACAGGTTGATTTGCATATTTAAGAGACATAATAGCAACACCTGCTGGAGAAATTATCAGAAGAAATTTTGAATCCATTAAAGCTTTAAATTTGAGATAAATTTGTTTTTTATTAATCAATTTGTTATTTCTCTACAGGAGTGGTTGTAATACGTAAACATAAATGGGTTAGAGGGGATCAATTGTATGTTTAAAGAGTAACTGGAATGGTGGTGATGAATTTAATGTATTAATACAGATGTTAATTTACACACCTTAAACCTTTATAATGTTATAATGCAATATCCCTTCAATAAAATTAAACATAAAAATAAAAAAATAACTAAAATGTAATTAAGCTTACAGGAATTTCTTTGACCTCCCAAAATTAACAAATAAATTTTTTCTTTCTTTTTCAGGATAAAGTCATTTTAGGAACTGATTATCCTTTCCCATTAGGTGAACTGGAACCTGGAAAATTGATAGAGTCCATGGAAGAATTTGATACAGAGACAAAGGTATACGTACCTTTTAATTCATGGTCTTCTTCTTGAGTTTTCTTGCATTAACTGAATTTAGTTTCAAAGCACTTTAGTACATGATACAAAGAACAGGGTAATCATTATACAATATTCCTAGAACTATTACTTAATCTCCGGATATAGCTGAACTATTAGAGGTCAAAGGAATGTAAAATGATCTACTTAGTACAACTAAATCATAAAGCTAGGTGGTGGGGACAAGCACAGAAACATGTCATAATAATATATTTATAGTTTCTCAGAGCAGTAATAGTCACTTCTGAGATTTTCCTTTAGAGATGGCATATATGTGGATTAAGTAAGAACCCAGAGTAAGAGGTCTCCACACCAAATTACCCACTTTTCAAGGCTATTTTAAGAACCCTGAAGTGAGCATGACATATAAATACACATTCATCATATGGATGGTATACAATCACATACACGGTTCCTTCTGCCCTCACTTACATGCCAGTTCTTTGCAAGATGACATATATCAGAGTATCCCTAATTATGAGAGTTCTGTTGTGAAGTTGATCAATCTAAACTTGGGGGAAGGGCGAAAATTTGCAGTCCTCAAATGAAGTCTATATTTGTACATATTTATACAGTATACTAAGACTCTTAATCTGTATCACAGCTCTTGCTCCAGAAGAGCTTACATTTTATTCAGGACCATGTAAAAGGACAACACATATGCCTAAAAGCTGGGAGAAGGTTAAATGACTCTTAGGCACTGTTTCCACCTTGCTTGTCCCACATATCTAAACTACACCTTTTCCCTGTATTTGCTCCAAGTAGTTATTAAAACCCACTGAAGCATCCTATAGAGGTTTCCAAAGTATAGAATTGTCCTTAATACATATATATAATAGCAGGGTAAGAATTAGTTATGAGGATTTTGGCAAGATATTTTTTCTTACAGTAAGGAATTGATTTTTTTCAAAAATTTGACAGACACTGAAATTTATTTGAAAATAATCATCAAATAATGCTTTAAAATAAAGTCATTTATTTTCTTTTTCAGAATAAACTCAAAGCTGGCAATGCCCTAGTATTTTTGGGTCTTGAGAGAAAACAATTTGAATGACTGATATACTACAAAGGCAAACTTTCAAGAGGATTATTTTTGCTTTCAGCTAGATACCATGAATTTATTCTTAAAATCCAATCTTTGATTCTTTTATCTAGAGACAGAATGTACCCAAATATCCTAAATTATTCATAACAAAAATTAGTCAGATGTTTTCATTCTGAATAGCAGTACATTATTTCATGTGCAAATAAAAGTGATTTCCCCAGCACTTCTTAAATGGCACAAAGAAAAATGTCATTATTGATTAATGTGGAGAAAGACTAAAACCATAGTCACACACCAAGGGCTCAGATAGGTTCTGAACTTTGAGCAAGTATGTATGACTATACCAACCTCTTTTTAACCTCCTTTTCTTCACTTTTAACACCTCCCATTGCCCAGAATTGGACTGGGAATGCTTTAGAGTCCATAAACTAAATTCTATACATATTCCATAATATCTAGATGTGTATAATCCAATTAAGGAAAAAAGACATATTCAAGGAATAATTAATAAGAAATACAACATGAGTGTCAGTAATAAAAATTCATTTTGGACTCAAACTATTGGCCAGATCTTATAGAAGTAGAAATTTGAGCAGAACTTACAAGGATAGATAAGAATTGATGACAGACATGAGAGTCAAGATTGTAACATGGTTAGAGTGAGTCTCACCTCCCCACAGAGCAACTAGAAATTCACCTATATTCCAGATACAAATGCTGAGGAAAATCAGGTCCAAAGTCTATAGAGACCACAGTAGTAATCGTCACCACAAAGGGCAGACGAAAACATCAGGGTTCAGAGCTACACTACATTTTCGGGATTTGGGCAATGGCAGACAGAGTGGAGTCTTGGGAAGAACTGTACATCCCTCAGATAACAGAGAGACTGCCCAGTGGGACTGGGACATGGAACCAAGGGAGAGGTTGTTGGCACAAGGTGAAAGGACCAACATTCTGGTGTAACTGAACATGACCCCCTGGTGGGAAATTAAATAGGGCACTGCCATAACCAGAAGGCAGTTAGGGGAATCCCCCATACCCTCTTACCATATTGCACTGAAAGTGCAGGACCCATCCACTGGAAATCCTGCCACCACACTTAAGGAAGAAAAGAGTCTTCAAGAAGGAGTCTTCAACATTACCCACTAGAGTCGCCTGTTGGGTGGAGGTGAAATAACAGCCTGACTGCTGATTGTCAGCCAACAAAAAAGGTGGTTGCTACTTTTGACCTGGGATGCTGGGGAAAACCTTGGATTCCCCACACAAACTCCAACCCCATAGGTTGAACTCTCAGGTGCCAACACAGGGCCCACCAAAGAACTTCAACAAATACAAACAGCAATGATGCCACAAATCTCAAGAATTCCTAGTGTTGAAACCAAGAGCCAGGCTTGTGCAGGACAACACACTACCCCATGTAGAGACATCACTGCAGGGAAACCTAACCCACAGAAAAATAAACAGAGCACAAAACAGAATGAAGAAACAGAAATATATGTGAAATGAGAGACCTAATTAAAACCCCAGGAGAAAATATGAATACGATAGATATATGCAAACTACCTGAGGATGAATTTAGGACAACAGTGATAAACATACTCATGGAAATGAGGAAAACAATAGAGGAAGAAAAAGAGAACAACAAAAAAGAGAGAGAAGAAATGAAGCAAGTTATCAAAGAAATAAGGAACATGATAGCTGAACTAAAGAATTCAATAGAAAGACTCAAGAATAGGATAGATGAAGCCTCCACAAGAATAAGTGAGCTGGAAAATAGGAAAGAGGAAGGTACTCAAAGCAAACCAGCAAATGGAAAAATAGAACAAAAAGTAATAAATCAAAAGGAACAAAATTTGCATCACAGGGGTCCCAGAGAGAAAAAAGAGAAAAAGGTGCAGAAACTATGATAAATAATAGCTAATAATTTCCCTAACCTGAGGAATGAAGAAAACATCCAGATTCAGGAAGCTCTAAGTGTTTCAAATTAAAGAAACCTAAACAGATGTATACTAGACACATTATCACTAAAATTTCAGAAATGTAAGACAAAGACTCTTAAAATCAGCTAGAGAAAATGAGTCACAATCAAAGGACTCTCCATAAGATTTCCAACTGATTTCTCTACTGAAACTGTACAGGTCAGAAGGGAATGACAGGATATATTGAAAGTGCTGAAAAAAAAAGCATTTTCAACATAAGATATTATACCATGTAAGATTATCATTTAGAACTGAAGAAATGATAAAAAGCATTTCAAATAAGAAAATATAAAGAAATTCATCACCACAAAACAAGCTCTACAGAAGATACTAAAGGATGCTCTATAAAGTTTAAAGAAATTCAACTTTACATATATACAGTGGGATACTACACAGCCCTTAGAAGAGACAAAATCCTGTCATTTGAATGAATATGAATGGGTCTAGAACGGATTACGCTAAGTATGTCAAAAAGAAGAAAGATACCAGATGACCTCACTCATAGGTGGAACTGAATAGACAAAACAAAGGAAAGCAATACTAAGAAGGAAGTTCATTGCAATCTAGGCCTATGTTAAGAAAAATAAAAATTTCAAATAAACAATCTAACCCTATACTTAGACAACTAGAGAAAAAAAATAATTAAAGCCAAATTCAGTAGACACAGGAATTACAAAAATTTGAGCAGAAACAAATGACATGGAAAACAAAAAGACAATCCACAAGATCAATGAAACCAAATTAGTTCTTTGAAAAAATTGAAAAATCATTGACTGGAAACACAGATAAAAAAAGAAAACTCTCATAACTAGAATCAGAAATGAAAAGGGAGAAGTTACAACAGATAGGAAAGAAATAAAAAAAATCATAAGAGACCGTTATGAACAGCTCTATGCTAAAAAGGTGCACAAACTAATGGACAATGAAAGATGATTGGAAAAATACGTCTACCAAGACTGGGCCTGGAAGAACTGGAACAACTGAATGAACAATCACAAGAAAGAAAATAGAAGATTTCATGAAAATTATCCCTAAAAATAAAAGCCCAAGGCCATATGCCTTTTCTAATGAGTTTTACTAAACCTTCAGAGAAGAATTAATCCCTATCCTTCTCAAATTCTTCCAAAATATTGAAGAACAGGGAACACTCTCCCAAATACTTTTTATCAGGCTAACATCACATTGATATCAAAAGCTGGTAGAGAGAGATCACTCAGAAAGAAAATAGACACCAATAACTCTAAAGAACACAGATGCAAAAACTCTAAAAAAATCTAGCAGTCCAAATCCAGCAATGCATAAAAGGATCATCCATTATGACCAAGTATGATTTATCCAAGGGATGCAAGGATGCGTCAATATACATAAATCTATGTTTTAATAGATCATATCAATAGGTGCAGTGAGAGCTTTTGACAATATTCAACAGCCATTTAAGATAAAAACACTGCATAAAATGGGGATAGATGGTACACAACTCAACATAATAAAGGTCATACAAAATAAACCCACAGCCAACTTCATAATCAATATCGAAAAATTGAAAGCATTTCCTCTAAGATCAAAAACAAGGCATGGCTGCCAACTTCAATGACTGCTATTTAATACCATACTTGAGAGGTCTTAGCCAGAGCAATTAGACAAGTTAAAGAAACATAAGGAATACAAATTAAAAAGGAGAAAATAAAACTATCATTTGCAAATGACATTATATACACTGAAAACCCTAAAAACTGTCAAAAACTACAAAAAGTAATCAATGAATACAGTAAAATGGCAGGATACAACATGAATGCACAAAAAAACCACTACACTTTTGTATGCAAACATCATGCTAGAAAAAAATGAAATCAAGAAACCCACACCATTTAAAATAGTAGTAAAAAGAATCAGATATTTTGGTACATACTTAACAAAGGAGGTGAAAGACTTATACAAAGAATACTACAAATCCTTCTCAAAAGAAATAGAGAACACAAAGACTTCCATTCCCTGCTCATGGGTAGGAAGAGTCAACATCGTTTAAATGGTCCTCTTACCAAAGCAATATACAGATTTAATGCAATCCCCATTAAAATCCCACGGGCTCATTGAAGTAAATAGAACAAAACTCTTAAAATGCGCATGCAACAACAAAAGACCCAGAAGAGCCAAAGCAATCATGAGAAAAAAGAATTAATCTGGAAGGATTACACTCTCAGACATTGTGCTACAATACGAAACAAGAGTGATCAAGAGTATGATAATGGAATCAAAATAGAGGCACAGATCAGAGGACTAGAAATGAATCACCAGAAACTGAATCACACACATACAGTCACGTAATGTATGACAAAGGAGCCAAAGCACATGATGCAAAAAGGAAAGTCTCTTCAATAAATGATGTTGGGAAAACTGGACAGTCATAAGCAAAAGAATGAAGCTTAATCACTCTCTAATACCACTTACAAAAATTAACTCGAAATGGACTAGAGATTTGCACATAAGACTGGAACTTTGTTTTAATGATTTCACTTTAATGATGAAAATAATCTTTTTCTTGAGAGGGGTAAGGAAATTCTATGGTTCATGTATCTCTGAATTCCAAAGTAAAATTTTTCTTTCAAAATTGCTCTCTTGTTTTGAATTCATTTACATTATTTCCCATTTTAGAAAATCAAGATTTTCATGTTGACATGTAATTTTTGCTAAACTATATTCATCCTGCTATTTAATTTTATTTAGTTCATTCTTAATCCTCCAATTGCTTTCTAGTATTTTACCCACCCCAAATTTTCATATTCTTTCAATCTGCCAAAAAAGAAAAACGAAACATCAGCAATATCAAGCATATATTATTACTTTTGTTTTCTTCTTCACTCTTTGGGGAAATATTCAAGTAGTCTACGTTTGAGCACTTTTAACAGTGTTAAATGACTATTTTAAAATGTAAACTACTTTATTCAAGATCATAAATAATTATAAATAGATGCACTAGAGACATACATTTGTAGTATATTTATATTCAGATATTTATGTGATGTGCCAGGACTGTAGGACTGTTTATGGTACTAGGGATATAAAAATAAATGAAAAGGATAAAATTCCTTCTTTGATGATGCCTGAAATCTGGTAAGAAACATAAAGGGGTGTCGGGAAGAAAAAGGAGGAATGGATAGGAAGTATAAAAGGAAGAAAAAATGTTTCTCATAAACACTATGAAGAAATTAGAACAGGGAAATGTATAGAGAATAGTTGAGCAGAGGAGAGGGGAGAGAACATAGAATTAAGGGAACAGAGAAAGTCATTTTAAAGAACTTTGAACTATCTTTGAATGACAGAAGGAAACAGTCACCAAGAGAAGACTTCTAGACAAAGTACTAAGACTTGGGGGCAAGAAAGAGCTTGTGATCAAGAGAGAAAGAGATATAAGATGAAGCTGGAAGCTTGGCCAATAAATAGGTCATAGTCAAGAGTTAAATTTCATACCGAGTTTCATAGGAAATCAGTGGAGTTTTAAATGTCAGTGTAATACACACATTGGGGCTTAGGTTGACAAGACAAGGCACAGACTGAAAGCTGAGGACTCTGAAGCAGTGAGGGGGCAAAAATAAAGGTCAATAATATGATTTGATATATTTTTAAAAAGCACCACCACATTAGCAGCTGTGTCGAGCAATTTAAAGGAATCAAATACGGCAGAGTAAGGAGATTAGACAAGAAATTATGATACTTGAGCAAAAGTAGAACAAAGATGGTATGATGTGGTTGTAAGTAGAACCAAAAGCAGTTGATGATGGATTAAATGTGAGGAAGAGAAAGAAGGGAAATAAATCAGTATTGACTACTAGGATGTGCATGTGTGTGTGTTTGTACAACAGCTTGTTCACTCAACCCCCTATATTTGATCTGCATAATTGCAGTATTTTATAATTTAAAATAATGCTTCAATAAAACCAGGTTAATTTTCATCTACTTGAGGATTATTCCAACATCAATTGGATCAAATTTAACTCTAAGAAAATGAAACTATGCAGGCATAGGAGAAAAGGTGAATGACTTACTCTTTAATCTGAGTGTACAGAAGGGTTTCCTATGACTTCTCTGTGCCAATAATAGTTGGAATAGTTACCCTCTGAGATGTACTTAATGATTTTAAACTCATCCATTAGACATACATGCCAAGTGTTGTTTTGTTTGAGCAGCTGAGTAGATTTCTTACCATTTACCATAATATGGAAAACTATGGAGAAACAAGCTTGAAAGGGGAGAGAACTAACAGTTTGACTTGCCATTAGTAAGATGTCCCTTAAATATTTAAGTAGGAATGTCCAGTATAGTCTAAAGATTTCAGGGAGGAGGTTTAGAAGAGGCCATAGTGTATAGGAAGACATCTAAAGAAATAAAAGTGGCTGAAATCACCTGGAGAAAAAAAAAAAGTAGAGAATTAAACATGGACTAATTCCTAGGATTCAACAATACTTGTAGGTGAGGTGGAGGAGCTAGCATTGTACACTGAGTAGTAGAAGTCCAGGAAAATTTGATTATCAGATATTAAGGGAAGACATTGAAGAATTCCAAACAACTTTAGATATGAAAAATAAGTCAAAACTACAATACTTTATTTACAGAATATGATTTAACAAATGTGTCTCAAATGTAATTCCATTCCTTTATCCCAAAATTTATTTCTATTTCCTATAGTCCCAACTCTGATTAATGGTACTCCCCAATCACCTAAATTCTCTCGTTCACCCATTATAAATGTAATAAACCCAATATATTCTACCACTTTTATATTTTTCATTTCTTATTTTTTCTTTCTTCCCAATGACTTCCAATTAAATTTAGGTGATAATCTCTCACCAAGGTTATTTAAATAATATCTTATTTATAGATCCATCTCTGGGGTCAGTCTAATACAATTCATCATCCACCCACTTGCCAGAGAAAATTTTCTAAATCTGATCATATATTACTCCTCTCTCTCTCTCTCTCTCTCTCTCTCTCTCTCTCTCTCTCTCTCTTTAGAGTGTTGTTAGAGTTGAGGTCTAAAGGGCAGACAAGAGGTAACAGGTAGAAGAAAAGAGAGGGAAAATATTTGAAACTGAGGGAATAGCGTAAGTGAAACCTTATGGAAGGAAGAATATAAGAAAGACCTGTATGGGATATAGAGATGAGAAAGCAACATGTTCTTGGTATTATAAGATCCTGCAGGCCAAAGGCTAGTTGAGCAATTCTGTCCATCAAAAAGCAATGGGGGAGCTATTTCTGGATGGTGACTAGATAGGACACACTCTCAAGTTGCTCCCCAAAGACACACACACAAATCACCTATTTTCCTGAGACAAACGCTAAGAAACAGTTGGCCTTGCAGCTGCAGATGGATTGACTGATTAATGGAGGGGGAAGTCACCTGGCGGGGTTCTCAGCTAAGTCACTGATTTGGATTTGGGATGGAGCTCAGGAGTCTCTGGACACCTACCTAGTGGGATGGAGGTTAGGGATTTTGGGACCAGCTATGGCAGCAGCAAGAGGTGGGCCATGTGGGGCTGAGACACTGAGCTATAAGAGCCAACTTGAGAGAGGGTAGAAGGAAAGCCAGTGCACTGGGAGCTGAACTAGAGCCCATGCAGAGAAATTACAATGGGCACAGCCATAACTGGAAATCAGGCACAAATATTCCAAGCTCAAACCCCTCCCACAACTATGTCACGCCAGAGTGTGGTGTCCACTGAAAGAAAATCCAGCCGACTGCATATCCACCCACTGAATATCCTGAACCTAAATTACAGTGAAAAGGCAATTCCATACAGGATGAAACCACAAAGTTACCCACTAGCACAACCCTGTGGGTATAGGTGAAACTGCGTCCTGACTGACAATCCTTCGCAAGTCAAACCTATGCAATGTCATAGGTTTGCAAACACTCAGAAATATAAACAAAATGCCAAAAAGAGAGTGAAGGCACAGAGAAATATATGTGAAATGATGAATTCAATCAAAAATCAGGGAGAAATCAGAATAGAGTCGATGTATGTAAATTACCTAAAGAGGAATTTGGGCTAACAGTGGTTAACATACTCATTGGAATCCAGAAATCAGTAGAGGCAGTAAATGAGATTGTCACAAACAAAGAGAAGAATTGAAGCAAGACATCAAACAAGTTAGAGACACAATGGCTAAATTAAAGAGCTCAATAGAGGGGCACACCATTAAGATGGATGATGCTTTCAGTAGAATCAGCTATCTGGAAGATAGGACAGAAGAACTCAATCAAGCAAAACAGAAAGGAGATTAAAAAAAAAACTTGAAAGGTTTGAAGACAGCATTCAAGACCTCTGGAATGACATCAAAAGGAACAACACTCACATCATAGGGGTACCAGAGGAAGAGAGAGAGAAGGGTACAGAAACCATATCTGGATGAAATAATAGATGAGAACTTCCCCAATGTGAAGAATGAAGCAAGTCTCCAGATCCAGGAAGCTCAAAGAGCTCCTAATAAAAGAAACCCAAAGAGAAAAATACCTAGACACACCATCATAAAAATGCCAAAAAATACAAGATAAAGACTATTAAAAGCTGCCAGAGAAAAAAGTGTCACAT